>PVIA01004144.1:0-147110 GCA_004024845.1 Tonatia bakeri
GGAGAAACGGCGACAACCAGGTAGCCCCGTGGAAGACGACACGAGCCCTCCAAGTCTAGGGCCAGCCCACCCTCACTGCGACGCTGTCCTGCCAGTCTCGGCCACCCCGTGTGCCACTCGGAAAAATGTCCGGCAGGTCTGACTTTCCAGCGGACACTGGTTTCCGTTTTCCTGGCCCCCACGGAGGTCACCTGGTGCTTCTTCACCCCTTCGGCAGCCGGCGATGGTCCTGTCCCAGCTGGGTCACGGTCACGTCTCTGAGACCCCTCTTTGCCCTCGTTTGCCGGGCGGCTGACCAGGAAGTCTTCGTTCGTCCTGCTCCCGGGGGTAGCGACGGAAAAGCCGGCTGCCGCCTCCTCCAAGCCCAGTCTGCCTGCACCCCACATCACGCAGAAACACCTCATTTAATTGAAGTTGAAATGTGTGTTGTAGTTTTCTGAGTGGCAGTCGGAAGCCTTCCTGGGGACACACCCCACTGGGACAGCGGTGGGTGTTCCGTTGCCCGGCAGCAGAGTGATGGGACACGAACAAGGACGGGCGTGTTCCAGGTGACACGTCTGCCACTCCCACGCTGGATGGCCCTCCCGTCTCTGTTCCATGCCCATTCTCGCTCAGCCTGCATGGTTCTCCCTGCGGCTCCATCGCACCTGTCTGCCCGCCCATATTCGCACGGCCACCTCTTGGTCTGTGAGCATCCATGCTGTTTCCTGGCTGGGACTCTGTGCCCTGGTTATGCACGGCGCCACCTTCAGGAAAGCTGGTAAAGGGTGTGCGAGCTCTTCCGGGAGGGCTACCTGTGGTCAGCGTGAGGGCTTCAGGACCTCGAAGCGTGTGTTTCTTAGGAGTGCATGTGACGCTGCGCAGGGGGAGCCAGCTTCCATGGAGGTGGGCGCTTTCCTCCAAAGTTGTCAGGGAGACTGTGGAGGCCAAGGGCGGCAATGTTCGTGGGCCTCAGGCAGAGCCGGCAGGGAACCGGGTGGACACACCCATTTACACCTTTATTTCCATCTTTCTCCTGAGCAGACGTGCGTTCTCTCTGCCTAAGTCCACACGGAACACGGAAGGGCTGCCCCAGCTCCCAAGTTCATATGCTACAGCACCGGCCCTGGGGAGAAGCTGACCTTTTGCCATTGGTTCCTGTCCCGAATTCCCAGGGTTCTGAATGGGTCTCCTGGGCTGGGGCCCTCACCCACCACATGGCCAGAGGGCAGGGTCATTTCACACAGCTTGGCCAGAGCTCACCAGAGAGTGACCGTCCACAGGGGCCCTCCTGTGCTGGGCTGACACCCCAAATGTCTCTAGCACCGAAGTCCTCAGAGCCCCTTCTCTTCAGCCCGATAACTTATTGGGCTGACCACATTTTCTCTTTCAAGAGGAGATCCTCTATGTTTTCCAACCACTGCATTTTAGGAGATTTTCAACAAGAGCTGAAACCAACCTTTAGCTTGGCGTTTATGAAACCAGAAAATCAAATTAACCGGAACACCAAATCCCTGAACAGCCTGAGATTCAGAGTCTTATTTTATCATAAATCCAGATTTAGGCAACTCAAGATCATTCTCTTCTGGATTTATAGTAGTTTCTTCCCCCACAACCTCTTAAACTTTCTAAAATCATTATGTATTATTCAAATACAATAATTTATTTATTTGGAGATGGTTTATGGTACAATGACCTTTTAGCACAAGGCCGTTTTTCTGTGACAGAGAAATACTGTTTCTCCTTAGATGCACAGACACACACAGCAGATTGTGGTGATTTGTCACCTGCGTTTTTTTTTTTTTTTTTTTTTGCGGGGGGGGGGTTGCTGTGACAAGTTTCCTCTGCGGCTGAAGCACCCCGAGGGGCAGAGAGGACCCTGGGACCGGGGGCCATGCAGCGAGCAGCGAGGCCACTCTGATGAAGCTGGGACGGACAAACAGACTTGTCTCCCCTTCTCCTGAATGCAGATCTCTCGGAGGAGGATGCCCCTCTCGTGAGGGCGGCAATGGAACCAAGCCACCCACTGGCCACGCAAGCTGAATACATAAGCAGGTTGCCTGCACCTGCTCCCAGATGGGGATTTGTGGATTTAATCGGCCGCTGGCCCCCTGGTGGTCCTTCGTTAATTAAGGCTCTAAAAACAAAAGGACTTTGTGTTCTTTAATCACAGTGTTTCTGAAACATCAAAGTGAACAAAGAAGTTTTCAGAAGCTCTTTGATTCGACCCATCTTCCCCCTGCTCAGGGCACCTGCCAGTGAGGGGGCTGAGGTCAGCCCTGAGGGGCCCCGCAGGGTGGGGGGGGGCGTTCAGACCATGGTGGGCGGGGGCTGGGACGGAGAGCTCTGGGCAGCCTGGGGAGCAATCTCCGCCTACCTGTGGCAGTTGGGGGTGGGTGGGACAGAACACAAAACCGCATTCCAGACATACAGCTTCGGGCCCAGAGTAAACACACTCCGCAACCCGGGTTCAAAGTGGGGTCTGCGCGATATCTGCCTGAGATACTGCTAAGTATCGGGGGAGGATCTGAGGGCTGACTGGGAGGTCTTCACAAAGGTGGGCGTGCAAGCAATGTAAGAATGCAGCTGGAAAGAATCCCAGTTCTGCAGAGCATGGGAGCGGAGCCCTGTGGGGCCCCAAGGTTCCAGCCCCCGGTGCAGACGCCGCGTGTAGCCCCTCCTGGAGAGCCCGCATGACTGGGGATGGATGGATGTGTGCGTTACATTGTGTGGCCAGGTCACAGGACAATCGCTCCTGTAACGTGTGACCTTACGGAAGACTTCACAGCCCAGAGGCAGCCAACTGGCCCTGCAGAAGCTCATGGCTGTGAGCTGAGCTGCCACATCATGTGGGAAGAGGGCCATACGGCTAGGCCTCCGGGAGGACTCTAGGAGCTGACAGTGACTCCTGGCTGACAGCCAGCAAGAGAAGAAAACAGGACCTCCGGGCTTGTGCCGCCTGGTGCTGGACCCTGCCAGCCACGTGGCGGAGCTGGAACTCTGAGCCTTTGGTGGGAACCACAGCCCCTTCAGTGACACCCTCAATTCAGCCTGCACAGAGAACCCTGCTAACTCCACAGAAACCACGAGATCATACATGTGTTGTTCAAGTCTCCGTATGCCGGTCTGCCCCACGACGAGAGAAAACTAGTGCAGACCCTATCAGAAAGGCAGCATAATTCATCTTAGTAAGAGTTCGTAAGAAGGACGTTATGCCTCAGTCAGAACAGAGGACCGCTGCTGGTGCAGGACTAAAATCCTGGGAGCCCTCCATGCATCATCCCGCAGAACAGAGAGCACGGAGCTGAGGGTCGGGCAGCTGACTCTGGCCCGCCCTTCTCTGCCAGCCGCCTGGCCCACCCTGCCTCAGGGGCCGGTTTCAGACCCTGTTAAGTGTGAAAAAGCAGCGACAACACTCCCTCAGCTTCCTTCCTGTTCCAAACCATGAGTCAGGGCCCCCCTGGCCCGTCTCTCTGATTATAAAACGTACCTGTGCGAGCCCTCCCTCTGCCTTGAAACCCCTCCAGCGGTCGGCTCCCCTGGTTCACTTTCAAGAGCAAACCGTGTGGCCTTTTCCACATCCCCGCCTTGTCCTCTGTCCTCTAGTCTCACCTAGCTCTCCAGCTCAGCTGATGGCCTTGGAAGGACCCTGTTCTTGCACAGGTGTGAGCGCCTTCACACACCTGTGCACCCGCCACCTGGCCCCTGCTCCTGACAGGTGAGCGGCCTTGGACCAGCTACCTGACCCTGTCACGTCGAATTTTTCCCGTCTAGGAATGGCAGGTAACGATACCGTCCTGTGTTCCTGATCAGGTTGCTCTGTCACTCAGTGAACGTGCATTAAGCACTCACCTGAGTGCAGGTGCTGGCAGTACGGTGGTGGCATGCTGCACGCAACCTCCGGAGCCTGTGTTCCCTGAAGGGTGGCCCAGGAGGGTCCCTGTGAGAAAAGGAAACTGCAGTGAGACCAGAAGGAAGTGAGGTCACAGCCACATAGGTACCTGAGGGGAGGGCGACCTGGAACAGGGGCCAGCAGAACGGAGGCCTGGGTGCGAGGGTGGCGGGTAGGAGCCCCAGGGGGGAGTGGGCTGGAAGCTCCTGCAGCATTGTGGCACCTGCAGGGCCATGTTGTCTGTGCTGAGCAGGTTATGGAGGTCGGGCTGGGCGCCTGGCGCTGTCCCGGGGAGAGTGCTGTCCACGGAGAAGGACAGAAGCTCTATGGAGAGCCACAAAGGCGTTGCTGCCCTTCAGAAGGGATAGGAGAGCCCTGGCCGGGAGCCCTGGTCGGGGTGCCCCCAGCTCTGCACGTTGGCAAGAAGACGGCGTGGATTCCACCTGGGCCAGTTAACCAGGTTCTTGGGCTTCTCGATGCTCAGTGAGCTCACATGGAAAGTGGGGTGTGGTGACAACGGGGTGCACTGGCAGGGCTGAGGGAGGGCTCGGAGGACACCTGCCCTGAGGCCCAGGGGCGTCCTTATTCCTGTCCTCTTGGCTGCCTTCTCTACGTGGGGGGCCATTCTCTCCGTGGGGGTCCCTGCCCCCCTGCCTGGGCTCTTTCTCACACCTGAGGGCCCATCTGGGGCAGAGCTTCCTTGGACCATCTGCCCAGGGACGCCCCCATCCAGCCCGAGTGTCCCAGGCAGTCCTGCCTCCCAGAGACCTGTCTTCGCAAATCTTTCGAGGGACCTCAGGAGAGACCTGCATGGGCCAGGGTGATGACCCTGGCGGTCTCTGGCTGGCCCCCATTGGGCCTTACAGAAGTGAACCAGACGGGTGTGGCCTCTCCTACAATGAGCCACCGGGAGTTTCACAGACACAGGGCAGCCTCTTTTGGCAGCGAAATCCAGCAGGGATTTAAAATAGTTCAAAATTTGGATGGTGCTTCGCTTCTCCGGTCTCACTAACAATGCTGCATCCGCGGTGCCCACTTCTGGGCTGGAGAGCGAGGTCCCAGGGACCTGGACAGAAGTGGCAGGACTGAGCCCCGTCTCGGGATGGAGCAACAGCGCCACCTCCTGGCGGCAGCAGCTGCATCTCTCTGTCGGGCTCTGAGCCAAGCCCCCTCACCCACCTGGCTCTGGGGGAGTTGCTCACGGATCCTGGCTTTTGTCTGGGCAAGGGGCCCGCGGTGATTAGAAACACTCTCCCCAGTAAATGTATGAAAGAGCACCAGGCCCCCGTTCGGCAACCGGTGCTGGCGCAGAGTGACCCTCAACCCTAACCCCTGCTTCCCCGAATAACGCCGTCCAGGGCGCTGGGGCACGCTCCTCACAGATCTTGGCCCCTGAGGCTGAAGGTGACTTTATTCTAAAGCGAAGACAGTTCAGAGGTTGCCAGCAGTGCCTGCGAGAGATGGGTGGGCATGGCACTGTGAGTGTTTGGGGGAGAGAAAATTCACACCAGTTCTCTTGTCCAGCTGTCCAGCGCAGATGCGGGACACTCGTCCAGCGGTTCTCTGCGTCCACTTCCTCACTCCCCGGCCTGTCAGGGATCCCTGAAGTCCTCCTGGGAGAGCCGAGTGCTCTGGACACTTGAACGTGGTGGTGGAGGAACGTTTTCCAACATCGAACCATTGTTTCTCTTTTAGTCTGTGTCTGTAGCTCCTGATACAACGTGTGAGGCTGAAACCGAGTCTGTTTCTCTGTGAATCTGCACGCCGCTTCAAGGGGTGGGGGAAATCGCACAGGCAATGTTTTATATGATAACATTCCGACATTTCGTGTTATTTTGTGCTGTGGTGATGATCTGGTTTATACAGCCCTGCTACGATGTGTGAACGAAATGTGAATTCACGTCACATTTCTGAATCTCAGTTTCACTCTAAGACTTTTATCCACAATTCCAGTTGCTACGGTTTTAGCAGATCAAGGTTTCTTTAAAAGGAAACTTTAAAAAAATGATCTAAGAACCCTAATGGCTCCAGAAAGTTTGTCTAATTTGTCATTACTCTCAGTAAAACACACCTCATATGGAAATGTTGGTTATAACATCACTGGTGCTTTTGATGAAACCAACACAAGAATTTATGGCTAATATGTAACTTATGAAGTATGTATGCCATTAATTAATTGCTTACTCAGACAGCACGGCCTACCCACAGGCCACCCAGGCGCTCGGCGCGGCACACCCGGGAGTCTGGGATGTTTTACCCGCTGCCGTCGTCTCCAACCACAGACAGCTCCACGTACTTTGCTCAGGAGGGCAGGACGGCTGGCCAGCCTTTCTCCAGGGCTAACTGCTTCAGGAGGAGAGTGGTTTGGTGAGGGCAGTGTCCTCGCAGAGGGTCCTGGCTGGGCAGCCACGAGGAAGCGCCGCCCGCTTTGCTGCTGGAGTCCCAGAGTCCCACGGCAGCTGCCGGGGAGCTTCCCCCTCGTTCCTTTGCAGAAATTGGAACGCACTGTCGATGCCGACATCAGCCAGGCCTCACGCTCCATGGGTGGCAGAGACGGGGACGTGGTTCCACCCCAAAGGGTCTAGCCGTGCAGAGGAACCCCCCTCATGCGATGCTTCTAGTTTCAAGTCACTTTCCACCTGCCATGAGCCATGTGACGCTTTCTCAAGAAATTAAAAATAGAATTAGCATGCGGCCCAGAGATTTTGCCTCTGGATGTACACCCCCAGAATTGAAAGCAGAGCTGCAAACAGGTATTTATTCGCAACAGACAAAGGCAGAAGCAACCCAAGTGTCCATCAATGAATAGATGGATAAACAAATGTGGAACCTCCGTAGGTTGGAATATTATTCAGCCTTGAAAAGAAAGAAAACTCTAAGGGGAGCTACCACGGGGGAATCATGAAGATATTACGCTAAGTGAGTGAGCCAGGATAGAAAGAAGGTACTCTCTGGTCCCTCCTCTGTGAGGTGGGCCCCTAGCGGGGTCAAGTTCACAGAGACAGGAAGTAGATCGGTGGTTGCTGGGGACTGAGTTTCAGTTTGGCGAGATGACAAGTGTCTTGGACGTGGATGGCGGTGGCACTGAATGTATTTAATGCCACCACACTGCACGCCTAAGTACGGTTAAGTTGGTAAGTCTTACACCTACTTAACCACAGTTAAAGAGAAACCACTTGCTGCTACTTTACACACCCGTCCACTCTTTCATTCATTAGAAGTCGACTCCATGAGGCCCACAGTGGTGTTGGGGGCAGAGTGCTGACCAGAGGGGACCGTGGTCCCCACCCTACCGAGCCTATGACTGTCCCCACAGGTCCCCCTTTTCCAGGGTGTCCCGCAGTTGGAGCCCCTCTGTGTGGTGTTGGGGACTTTGGACTGGCTCCTTCCACTCGGAGACATGCACGCATCTGAGTTTCCGCCGTGTCTGTTCATGGCTTGGTGTCTTGTTTCCATTTATTTATTTATTTATTTATTTATTTATTTATTTATTTAATTGTTGTTCAAGTATAGTTTTCTTCCTTTTCCCCCTACCCCAGCCCAACCCCCTAACCCTCTCCGCCCCCCCTCATTTCTTTTTAGCTCCGAACAGCAGCCCACTGCCCGGATGAACCACAGCCTGTTTGTTCATGACCTGCTGCGGGCCAGCTCGGTGGCGTCCCCGCCAGGGTCAGCCATCGGCAGCGAGCTGGTCCTTCTTACTGGGCAGGGAGCTGATGGGGATGGGCCCGGCACCCTCCTGCACCATCCACCGGCCCCACTGCAGGGTGAGACGTGGCAAGAGGTGGGGAGGCCACTGGGGCCCTAGGTGTCCCCACTGGCCCGTCTCTGGTTCCCTCACTCGTCACGACCTGGGCAGAGCGCTCACCCCACCCAGCCCCACCTGCTGGGGTCCTTGCTGGGGTCAGGTTCCCGGTGACCTTAGGCTTTGTCCAGCACTTGCTCCCACCACCTCGTTCACGCTGCAGGAAAAGCAACCCACACAGCACGTTTCCAGGTCCGCGATTTTCAGCCGGTCGCCACAAGAATTTTCAAAACATGCGACACCTGACAGTTTAGTCAGGGGCACTGACCTCTTCCCCCTCAGACTGTCACATGAAAAATGACAACAGCCAACACAGAAGTAGCCATCCAGTGTGACTGAATCAAAATTACACCTATTTTATTGTCGGATCGCAAAAAATATATATTTTTATGTGTGCCACAGAATTTTAGCGATTAGTTTGAGTGTGCTGTGAGATAACAAAGGTTGAAAATCGATGTTCTAGGTGTTTACACACTAGGTGTATAAAGTATGAACAGTGGAACAGGAGAGGTAGATAAAATCTCATTCCAAATGGGAGGGGCCATCTCCAAACTCAGACAAAGGCACCCCTGAGAACGGCACACGGTTCCCCCAGAGCTGGCGAGCCGAGCAAATTCCAAATCGTCTTCATGCTGCCACTGCCCTGTGGCAGGGACCCCCAGCTGTCAACAGAGATGTCCGTTCGTCCTTTTAAAAATTGAGTGTCCTACGTTGCCCCTGGGCCCTGAGAGCCATTGGGGGCCAGTAGCATTAACTCGGTCAGAGCCTCCTGTTGAAAGGGCCCCCCGAGGCGCCGTCAGGAAGGGGCAGCATCCGTGTGGGAAACTGCGCGGAGGGCAGCCGTGGAGGGAGCTGGGGGGCTGCACCTGCTACAGCCACTGTGCTGCTGTGCTGGCCCTGTGCAGTTGGTGAGGGTGACTCGGCGGCATCTGGTCGAGGGCGTAAGACTTCACATGCTCGGTATCACACTGCCTGGGGGGCCACAGGAAACAGAAGTCCTGCCGGGGATCGGAGTCCAGATCTCGGGGGTGGGAGGACCTGGCAGTGGTTCCGGAGCAGAGAGGCCGGCAGGGCACTGCAATGGGAGCTGAAGAAAGGGGGAGCGAGGGAAAAGCAGAAAAGGCCCACGGTGGGGGCAGGGGTCGCAGACACCTGGGAGTTCACAGCGGGGAGGGCGAGGGCAGAAGGGGTGATTTGTGAAGGATCGCTGCGGTGCGTGCATCCATGTCCTGCCGTGTCCTCTGAAAGCAACACTGTGGCTGGCATCAGAGGTCCTCTGTGTCACTGCGGGTGGCGAGAGGGGGCCCCAGGGGCGCTGAGATACACTGGGTCCCACGAGGCAGAGAAACTCCTCTGGGTAGCCAGTCTCGACCTGTCCCGTTTTGAAACTCGCTTGACGTGAGTCCTTGCTTTGACTCGACCAGTCGTGAGCACGAGGAAGTGCTGACCGGGCCTGGACCCGTGGTCTCCCACCCACACTCCTGCCCAAGGCCACTGCCATGGCCTCCTCGGGCCACCGCCTCCATCCCCCAGCTGCACCCCCACTTCAGCCCCACCTCCAGTCCTGCTCCACGTGCAGGAGCCGCTTTGGGGCTGGGTCTCACCAGGGCTCCAGGAGGCCTCAGCCTCCCTCCCTGGCCGTGGCTTTCAACACTGGGTCAGTCTCTGCCTCCCCCGGTGGTCAGCCTGGGCCTCGAAGCCGGAGCCTGGTGAGTCCGCCCAAACACTCAGCCTTGTCCATCTCTGTCCTGTGACCTCCTGTGAGCCTGCCCAAACACTCGGCCTTGTCCATCTCTGTCCTGTGACCTCCTGTGACACCAGCTATCTCAGCCTTTAGGGGCTGGTGCCTCTGGGGCCTCAACGCTTGTTTACTTACGAACCAGCACTTAGCATGTTCTAAATTGTGTGAATTAACTTACAAAACCCTCCATCACTATTGCTTGGCGCATACCCACCCAATCAGCCTTGATCAGAGTGGTAACTGATGTCAGCTGGAAACTGGGAAGAGGTAGCACAAAGGTGAGGCTCATGTCAATACATTTTCCCCCAAAATCACAGTATGTTTTTTTCTTAAAGAAGCAGAACAAAATTATATTGACTCTCCACATAATTTTTATCTTATGGTATATGAATTAAGCATGAAGGGCCGTTCACTTAGTCTTGAAGTTATTCCTTCCCTACATTCTTAGCCAAACCAGCAAAAAGTGCATTCTGAGTCGCAGCTGCTACCCTGCTCTGATACAATGTTTTCATTTGCAATACTGCACTGCCCCCTGGTGGTGACAAACATTCTATAACAACTGCGAGCTCGCTTTTTCTGAATTCATTGCAGCAATATACCCAAGGACTAGGAAGAAAAACTTAGTTTGCTTATTTCCAGACTTTTCACCCCAAAACCAATCATTTATCCTCCACCAGTCCCATGCTTGACACAGATTCCTTTACCTATCTTGTGATTTTTGTGTGTGGTCTTGCAATCTAAGTTCTTTCATAGCTTTATGCAAACGAACAGACAGATCGTTTGGAAGGCCCTTTCCCCAACCCGCATGGCATCTGCAGACAGTGCGGGGTGGCAGCGTCCCTTCCAACCTCGAGTCACGTCTTTTTGTGAGGATCTGATTTTGTGCTTGTCTCACGTGTCACCGGTATCTCTTGCCACGACAGTGGACAGCTTCTTTCTGAACTGTGCTATGAACCTCATCTGTCCAAGTGTGTCTGCGGAGTGAGAGGTTTGCCGTACAGTGTGGAGTACTCTGAGTTCCCTGGGTTCCTGAGATTAACCATAAAGAAGCTGAACTTTGTAAGAGCTTCCAGACTTTACTGAATGCTCCTCAAGGCTGTATCGTTGAACTAACCATGGGGTCAATGAGTCACCCTCCCACTGTTCAGACCAATGTCACTTGTTCACACTCTGATGTAAGATGTTCGGGTTACCTCATGAATTGCTTGGGACTCCGGCACCAGTGTTCAGAAGTAGACTGGGACTGTAAGTGTCTTTTCCTATCCTGCCTTATCTAATTTTGGATTAAATGCTACTCAACATAATAACACGTATTTAGCAGGTTTCCATTTTCTAAAATAATGCAGATAAGGTAGAACTTGCCTGTTCCTCGAAAGTGTGTTAACTGTCACGCTGAACCTCGGGCAGATTTCTGAGAGGGGATGGTCTTGCATTGCAATTTCAAGTTTTTTACATTTTGGTTGTTTGAGTCAATTTTTCATTTCTTCTTGTGCCTATTTTTATATTCTATAGTTTTCCTGAAATGCATTTATTGTATCTAGCTTTAAAATATTTTTAGAGTGTAGTTGTTCATAATATCCTCTTATTTTACAATTTGTGATTTTCCATCTTTTCCTCATACATATTGTTTATTTGCATTTTCTGTCTTTTAATTAGTCTTGATGGAAGTTTCCTTTTATAAAACCAACTACTTGTTAATTTTCTCTGTTTTTATTTTCCTGTTTCTGGCGTTGTCTCCATTACTGATTTCTGGCTTTATATTTATTATCCCACCCCCTCTGATCTGCGTTTCATTTGATGTCTTATTTCACTTTCCAGGTTGAAGCCTCAACCTGTTTGTTTGCAAGCCTCCCTGCTTCCCAATAAATGCATTTGTGCATTTTCCTGCTAGTACCGATGTCTCTGTTTCTCAAAAATGTTAACCCACAGGGATTCCATTATTATTCGGTTCTAAATATTTCATTATTTTAAGGATGCTTATCATTAAATCTGATCTTTATTTAGAAAAATATTGTTTAATTTGCAGTGACAAGGAGTTTTTGGGTGTTGCTAGTGATGCCAACAGTATTCTGCAGTGGAATTTATTCTGACTGCTGTCTGCCTGAGAAGACATGGCCCGTGCTGTGTTGGTGTTTTACAGGGACGTGAGAACAGTGCGTTTTCTCTAGTGACAGGGCGGGTTGTGGGCTCAGTGTCTGTGTTGTTCAGTTTTTCTAATTAAATTTGACTGATGGAGCTTATTTGTTCCCAAATCTGTTTCTGCTTGGTGTGCCCATTATAGTAATCAAGCAATTTATATGTGCTGAATTACAATAAGCCAATGAAATGTGAGTACCAAAACAGTGTTTCTACAGAATCTTGGGTGAATCTTTAGAAAGACAAACGAGAGAATTGCTTTAAAGTGCACATGGAATTCAGGGATGAATCGCAAAGGCTGGGGAGGGAAAGTAAAATCCAGGAGGACCCCACACTTCAGTGTCTTACTGGGTGTCCTTATGGGCCGACTGGACTTTATGGAAAGCCACGTGGTCCCTCGTAGAGAACCCGGTGTGGTTCATGCAGAAAAGTGACTCAAAATTCCAGTCAGAGCTGCAGATCGTATGAAAATACTGTCTAATTTTTATAGGTTTTAAATTAAAATAAAATATTTAAAATACATGCAAGGCCTGTCCAGAAAAAGCCCAGCCATAATATTGGGAGAACGGTTTGCACAACAGCGAAGTCACCCGGCGGCCGAGGAGATCGGACTGGAATGCACGTGCGTGAACAATGGTGCCTTCACTGTACTGGTCAGTGGGGTGGTAGACGCCTTTCCGTGAGCGTGTGTGCTGCGTGGCCATCACACTCAAAGCACATTCAAAGCAGTTTTACGTTAAGCTTGAACGTTCCTGTGCAGAAACTGTTCAGATGACCCAGAAGGCCGCAGCTGTGGGCGACTGCTGATCGGCAGCTTCATCACGGCAACGCCCCCACTCACGCATCATGCCTCGTGCAGTTTTTTAGCAAAACATCAAGTCACCCAGGTGACTCAGCCCCCCACAGCCCAGATTTGGCACCCTGTGACTTCTGGCTTTCCCAAAACTACAATCACCTTCGAAGGGGCAGAGATTTCAGACCATGGATGAGATTTAGGAAAATACAACAGGACAGCTGATGGCGAATGGGAAACCATGTGAGGTCCCAAGGTCCCTACTTTGAAGGGGACTGAGGCATCATTGTCCTGTGTACAATGTTTCTTGTATCTTGTTCAACAAATATCTGGTTTTCATAGTACGTGGCTGGATACATGCTCAACATTTTTGAGTGTGAAGTAGAGGGAAGTGGGGTCCTCCCAGGGGGGTGGGGGGATAATTCTACTCTATCATGCCATTTTTATACATTTTATTTTCTTGATTTACTTTTTAGTTTTATGACAACTAGCAAAGGACAGGTAAATACATTTCCTTCTCAAGATATGATTGAAATTCAGGAAATAGTTGCTGGTATGAAGTACAACAGCCTGAGAAGGGAAGGTGCGAGCCTGGTTGTCTGTGTCTACCTTCCGTGCTGCCCGGTTCAAGTCTCCAGTTAAAGGTGGAGTGTGTCACCAGTGTTGGGGACCCAAACCACTCCCAACTCAGTGGGTGAAGTCCCGTCCACGTGACCAGGAGCCTGCGAAGTGGCTTCCGTGTGGAGTGCAGTGTCTGTCGAGGAGTGAGCAGCCACAGACGTGCTAACTGGGTGCAGGTGTCCGCATGTTTCTCTGTTTGCCTCTCTCTGGAGTAGCTGCCCAGGAGCGGGCACTTGGCTGGGTCACAGGGTGAATCCCCGTGGAGCCCGATAAGGGCCTGCAAAGCTGGCAAAGTGACAGAGGTAACACGTGGGTTATTCACATTCAAACAACCGAAGTTAAGCAACACGTTGGAGTCAGACTGTCCGAGGCAGTGGCAGCCACGATTCGGGGTCTGGAGAGTCCCAAGGGGCCGACCGGTGGCTGCCATGTGGGGTGCGGCAGAGAGAGACCATTTCCATCATCCCAGAACACTCTCCCAGCTGGCCCTGGTGTGGATTCAAACGTTGAGTCTCAGAATTAAAAACTTTTCACTGATCAGAGTGGCAGGCATTTTTAAAAGCCAGAAACAGCAGTGTCCTTGCCAAATCCACTGACCAGAGGAACCGCCCCGTCCCGCATTCACTGTGTAGAACCAATGTTCAGTGCCACCCAAGGACCAGCAAGTCCACCAGCCTAGAGAAGTTACTGTTCGCCTGGAGCATCTGGCTGTCCATGTGGACAAACCCCCCACGGGGGCCCACAGCCCCCCGGACTCGGCCAAGTTCTGCTGTGAACATCTGCAAGACCCCAGGGCCCATGAAATGGAGGGGGGCTCTGCTCACTGTGGGGAAAATCCCGGGACTCCGAGGCAGGAAACAGCCTAACCCGGTGACACCACAGTCTCAGAAATGAGCTCCACGTGGCTTCTCCGGTGGTCTCTTCATTCTTCACACTCTGCAGGGGCCCGGAGCCCAGGTGGTGAAATGTAGGTCCACTGGCCAGGCTCGGCTCTCCCCGATTCGGGTCCCAGCTTCTTGAAGCCCCTTGGCTTTCCCACTCGAGGGTCTGACTTCCTGGCTGCTGGGGTGGATGGCGAGGAACCTGGACCCACGGCTGCTGGAGGCAGTGACCCTGGGCCTGGCTCCATCCCTCGTGTGTGGTCTTCTCGGAAAGGGGAAGCCAGTCCGCAGAAGAAGGGGGCTTTGATTCTGCTGGGGCAATGTTGCATTTTGTGACAGAAAGTATTTTAACCACCAATTTGAACAAAGCTGACCAGACAATAGTGCCTCTTGTGGCCTGAGCCATTAATCTTTTCTGTGGCGGGAGAGTCCGACGCCTCTATGACGGTCCCACCGGGCTCCGGAGAGGACCGACGGGACCAAGGCCGCCATTGTTTCCCGGACACAGCGGTCACAGAGGAAGCTGCCTCGGCCTTTTCTTTTCCGGACAGAAGATGGCACACGTGCAGCCGGCCAGCAGGACGCATGCTGCAAGGGACACTTGGAGAATTTGCCGCAATGGCTTTGTGGAGGGGATGCGACATTCGCAAAGAGGGCCCTCCATCTGTCCTCTGCTTTCTTTTCGTCCGTGAATAAAAAGGGCTCTTTTTTGCGGGGGTGGGGGGGAAGTCTGGTGGAATGTCCTCCTTCCTTCACTGCACTGCTCCTTTCCCTCTTCACCTTTGGAGGAAAAGTCACTTAGCGCAATACAACAATGAAGCGATCGTGTGGGAGGGGACGGGTGGTCAGCACAGGCAAAGGGGACAGACGCGCTGCAGCTGCAGGACGAGGCTGAGTGGCAGGACCAGGAGGAGCGGGAGGACTGGCCGCCGCCCTCCCAGGGCAGGTCTGGGAGCCAGAATCCCCAGGGGTGGCTCTCTGGGGTGGGTGGTGAAACGACAGAAGGGGTGGAGAAAGGGAGGGACCCCAGGACACCCACTGAGATTGAACCACGCGGGTGCCCAAAGTCCAAGGCCACCGTGACGGGAAAGCGCAGTTCCCATCAGGGTGTGTGATGGCTCGCGGGGCGGGGGGGGGGGCTGGGCATGTGGCCTCGCTGCAGTTTCAGGCCACACCAATGGGGACCAGAGCCCGCTCTCAGTAGACTGATCGCAAACACGGCCCCTCTTTCCCACTGCTTTTGCCTCTTGTCACGTGACCTTGCCCTCTTTCCCTTAGGAGCTAGGGTCCGTTTCCACATCTCCGCAGTCCAGACTGGCGTTCAACTCACTTCAGTCAATGAACCTGGTGGAGGCGCCTGGACCGAGACCTGCAGACGTGCTGTGCGCTCCTGCTCCCTCGAGCGGACCCCGCTCCCAGCACGCGGGCAGGCCTGGGCTCTCTGGCTGGACGGCAACAGGCCAGGGCAACCCAGCTCAGTCCTGCGAGGGGACCTCCTGCACGGCCAGCCACAGACGTGCACTCAGGCCCAGAGCTTTTTACGGCACTAGGTTTGGGGTGGTTAGTCACCCAGCACAAATGTAACCGGTAACCCTTCAGACACCAAGAGTCACTGAGGGTAAAGGGATTACAGGTGACAAAATCGTTGTAAAATCCAAGCCCCTCCCAACTCAAAAGCCAAGAAGCATTCCTGCAAAGCCCCCTGTGGAAGTGAGCAGAGCCCCCAGCTGCTGATGGTGTGCAGCCAGTCGCTGGCAGACTGAACGATCTGCACCGGAATGGGCTTTACGCTGATTCCCACTCACTGATGCAGAGGCACACTATTACCCCACCACTTCGAGAGGGGAGCTGTTAACGTGTCAGTGGGCATCCTTTAAAGATGGGTAGAGTGCGTAAACACACACACACACACACACAAACACACACACAGCTCCATAACCAGGCCCCAGTGATTCAAATTTGTGTTCATTGCTTTCCTAAAATTACAAAGCACTGCAGGCTCATTGTGGATGCTTCAAACAGCACAGGGTGTTCAAGGTCAAATTCGAAAAGCCCCCTCGCCCCATAACTGCCGACGACAGGAGAGTGAACTTCTTCCAGAACATTGTTCTCGTGGTTTTGCTTTCTGTTCTGTGTTCTGACACGTGAATCTGTTTCTCAGCGACACCCATCCCACCATCCCAGGCTTCCACTGGGTTCTCGCTTAGACATTCTTCGTGTTGGTTTGCTGTTTCTGAGCTCCGGGAACGGTGGGTCACCCTGTGACCATTTGCACAGCAGCCCGTCCTTGTTTCACTACATAGTGTTGATTCTCAGAACTCTCAGGGGATACGAATTAGGACTTTAAAGGGCCCCTTTCTCTTTCCTGGATGAACCACATATCCCTGCCAGTCACGGGCCACACTCGTCCCTTTTGGGTGCCCAGTTTTCCTCCGAAGTCTAATGACCCTTGTATGTGGGTTTATATTTGTCAATGAAAATCCAGAGTCGTCGGTACTGATAGCTGTCGTGAGCACCCTTCGTAAACACGAAGGTCAGTCTCTCAGTTCCCCAGTCGTGCGTCTGCCTCGAGTGCTTGCCCGCATGTTTTATTTTTTATACATTTTATTGTTTATGCTGTTACAGTTGTCCCAGTTTTCCTCCCTCTGCCCCCTCCACCCAGCGGGTCCCCCATTCCCGTAACCAGTCCCCATCCCGTTGCCCATGTCCATGGGCCCTTTACGTGTGTTCTTTGCCTGCTCCCTGCACCTTCTCTCAACCAGCCCCTCCCCCTCCCCCTCTGACAGCTGGCTGTCTGTTCCACTTCTCAGTGCCTCCGATTCTATTTTTGTCCTTCATTTATTTTGTTCATTAGATTCCTCTTGGAAGTGAGATTCTGTGGTACATGTCTTTCACTGACTGGCTTATTTCACTTAGCAAAATAGTCCCCAGTTCCATCCATGCTGTCACAAAAGGTAAGAATTCCTTCTTTCTTTCTGCTGTGTAGTATTCCATTGTGTAAATGTACCATGGTTTTTTTATCCGCTCCTCTACTGATGGGCACTTAGGCTGTTTCCAAATCTTGGCTATTGTAAATAGTGCTTCTGTGAATGTAGGGGTGCTTGTGTTCTTTTAGATTGGCATTTCAGGATTCTTAGGGTATCATCCCAGCAGCAGAATCACTGGGTCAGGGGGCAGCTCCTTAACATTTTTGGGAAACTCTATTCTGTTTCGCACCATGTCTGCACCGGTCTGCACTCCCACCCGCAGTGCACGAGGGTTCCCTTTGCTCCGCAGCCTCGCCAGCGCTTCTTGCGTGTTGATTTATTGATGACTTCATTGCACATTTTAAGGATGGCTTGTCCCTGCCTGCAAGGTAACCACTGGCCACGAGGGGCGCTCCTCTTTAGTTTGTGTGGATGGAGAAGGGAACGGAACGCACTGGCTCAGCCCTGAAGCTGCCCCCCAAACTCTAGGCACTGGGTGTGCGGGCGGAGCTTCCCCTAAAGATTGGCGCGCTAAGGTCAGAAGAAAGGGGGACGGTTGTCCAGCAGCCCAACCAGCGGATGAGCACCCTCTGAGGGCGGGGCTGAGCAGCGGACCTCGGGTTTATGCGTGTGGACCTCGGGTCTATGCGTGTGGATTAGTGCGCGGGGCGTTGATGACCGCGATGTTGATTGGCCCTGGAGTACAGTGCGTGAGATGCGCGAGGCTGTCTTTGCCTTCCTATCACCAGTGCAAGTTGTGCATGGTCCTGTCACAAAAACAGACCCCAAAGCTTGGGCCAGAGTGGCCGTGTGGCACTCTGGGGCTGCGTGGCAGTCGGGGGCCTTATCTCCCTGGCGGTGAGGGAACCGGAGCAAGCGCATCAGCTGTCAGCACCCGGGAAGCCTGCGAGGAGTTCTGACAAAGAGCAGGCAAACACAGTGGTCCAAATGGCGTGGCAGAGAGCACAGAAAATCCGCGCTGGAAGGTGACACGTGGCGGGGTTTGGGGCGGCGTGCTTATTGGGAAGCGTGGGATGCCCGGCCACGCATGGGGCATGCGGTCACTTTGATGGATATTCCTTTCATTGCTGGGATTGCCAACATTTTCTCCATGGTCGCCCCCTGGTGGTCGAGTTTTTTGTTAACTCTCCACGCACCCTGCCCATTCAAGTCTGCTGCAATTGCACAAACCAGTAACGTGGGTTCACCCAGTTACCTGCCCCCGCAGCCATGGAGAATAACAATTTTGTTGTTTTTCTCTGGCGCCTGCTTATTCGGTTACCTGGATGGTTAACTGAGCGTTGCTGGATAAATACTATTCGCCACCGGAATGCTCTTGCTGACTGTGTTCATTTATAATTAAATTTGTACATAATTTCTAAGTTAGAAAATTGCATTCCTGAGGCTCTGCAGCCTCGGAACAGGTCCAGGCCAGGCAGGACAGCGAGACAGCGGCCTTCCTTCCTTTCTCCAGTCCCTAGTTCCCCGTACCGCCAGTGGGACAGCGGCTGCTTTGGTTTGGAGCCCCTGAGGCTGAACCGCAGCGCCCTGGGCTTGGCTCCGGGGGCCGGAGTGCCAGCGAGAGAGGCACGGAGCTCGCCGGTCACGGCTCCCTCCATGCCGGCCTCCTTCCTGGGGCCTGGCAGCCGCCCTTCCTGTCCAGGGGTCACCTGGGGAGGTGGGCCGAATAACGGCCCCCCAAATCCACGCCCTAATCCCTGGTACCTGTGGCTGTGTCACCTTACATGGCAAAAGGGACTTTGCAGGTGTGACTGGGGTTAAAGTCGGGGAGCATTCTAGATCGCCGGGGAAGGCCCATCGTCTCCCCGAGCCTTTGCGGGCAGCCCTTCCAGTCCCTTCTGCTGCTGCAGGGACCGGTTGGCTCGGACTCGGCAGCTTAGACTAATTTATTCTTCACAGCTCTAGGGGTCAGAAGGCCACTGTCACTTTCATGGGCTATAGTCAGGTCCCTGCAGAGGCTGGAAAGAGTCCTGGTGGCTGCCAGCTTTCAGCTCTCACCTCTGCCCCCAGGTCACGGCACCTTCCCTCTGTTCAGGGTCCAACCTCCCCTCCCCTCTCTCACAGGGACACTCATGGCCACCCTGAGGAGCCACCAGGACCATCTAGGATGACTCCTCACCCCCCATCTCAGGATGCTTAGCCGCATCTGCAGAGGCTTTGCCCTGGGAGGCAGCACTGCCAGTTCCTGGGGTGGGGCTGATGCCTCTGGGGGCCGCCGTTCAGCCCACCACAGTCATGGAGCCTTCCTCAAGGATCAGATTACCCTCATCTGAGTGAGCTGTCTGCCTCCTGCTAGGACCTGACCGGTCCAGCCAGGGTCCCAATATTTAAAAGAGCACAAATTCAGGTCATGGGAATAAGTTAATTTGGTGACTTGCACACAGCTTTCAAGGCCCTTTACAAACTAGTGGCTCCTGGTCGGTGTCCTGTTCGTTTCTCTCCTTGGGGCCCCAGGACCCCACAGCCGAGGGACTGTTGGGTATTTCCACATGGGTGTGTCTGTTCTGTTTGGTTTCCCGGGCACCTCAGCTTCGTGTGGCAAAACCAGCCCTTCCCTTTCCCTCCCCCGCACCTGCTCCTTCCCTGGTCTCCCCAGCTCAGCAGGTGACGCCACCACCCACTAGTTCACTCAGCCCTGTCACCTCCATCTCTCCACCTCCCCTCTGTGCCACCAAACCATCCAACACTAAGTCCCTGTTGGTGCTGCCTTCCACTCATCCCTGTGTCCCCAGAGGTCCCAGCAACACAGCAACAGATCTAGAAAGTTTCCATTCTCCTGTTTCCACTGACGCTGAGCTAGTCCAAGGCACCAGCTGGGTGGCCCTCTGGCGCCACCACTTGGGCACCCTGAGTGCCTCCTGCCCTGACTCCACCTCTCCTTCTTGGCGCCCCCCGCACAAGCAGCTGGAGGCCCACATACAAATCCAGCTCAGACCGCATCACGGCCCCACTTCACACCCCTCAGTTCCTTTCGCTGCATTCTTCCGTTCCCACTCTGCCCTCCTCACGGACATCCTGTGCCTGGAGTGATGTTTCCCGAGCTTTTCTCACCCTCAGGTCAGTCACTGCCTGCCACCCAGTGCTGTGTGTGGTCCTCAACGCAGTGGACAGCTAGTGACTCCTCTTGACGGTCGAGCGGTGAAGTCATCTTCCAAAGGGTGGGGACACTGGGAGGTGTGAAGGATTGAGACTGCTGCTGGACTCTCCTGAGTGATGGACAAGCATGGAGACCAGGCTGACCTGGGGGAAGGGGCCATGACCTCCCCAGAAGCAGGAGGGCCTTCCAGGCCCTGAAAGCATCCTGGGCTGGCCATCCACACCTCCTGGGGCTGTGTTGAGCTGTCTGGCCTGGGGTAGGAGGCACTTGGCCTCGGGGTGGGGGAGGTAGGTTCTGCCTGCATCTTGTCCCCACACGTCCCTGCTCAAGGTCCCTGGAGGGGTCTGATTAACAAAGGGCTTCATTGCCATTGTTTGTGATGCATCATGTCACCACAAGTCTCAGTGTCCTTGGCTGGACGGTCAGGTCCGTCTGCATCCCCTGCAGCACCAGTGACTGACAGCCGGAAGAGGAAGTCCAGGTTCCAGGGAGAGGCAACCTCCGATCTGGAATGAGTCTCACAATAAGCGCACCTGCCCGGGCCCTGCACGATCCCCACGCCAGAGCCAAGAGGGCCGGGGCACCCACTCGGAGGCTGCTGCCAGGAGAAGCCTGGGCAGGGGCAGGCACTGCACAGGCCTGGAGACGGGAAGGCAGGCACCTTGGGGACTCTGGGGGGCAGGCTCCCAGAGGGGGGTCCTGAGGCTGGGCAGGGGTGCTGGGTGTCCAAGCTGGGAGCCACCCCGACCTCCCTACTCTACAGTTACCCTCCAGGCCAGGCACCAGTCACTGGGTGTTTTCCCTGTGGTCACTAGATGTCACTGCAGGAAAAAATCTGACCAGAAAACAAATGCCAGGCAGAGAGACATTAATGTTTTGGATCCTCAAGAAGTGGTTGCCTTGGCAACAGGGAGCACGTGAAAGAACTTCCTTTTTATGGACAGCATGTGGCTTCTGAGTGACATGCAGTCAGCACCCCCAACAGAAGACAGTGTCCGGGTCCCAGGCCTCGTCTGGGGACTGAGGGAAGAAACAGGACAGGAGGAGGGGTAGTGGCGGGGTGTGGAGGGGGAGGGCAGACAGACAGACAGACAGAGAGGCTGTAGCACTGAGAATGCTCTGTCAAACTGTTGATTCTAAGTCTCAGTTCCAAAGACACAACCAGAGTGCTGGGTTTCCCTGCCGATGTTCCTTATTCTGATAGAGAAGCACTTGACTGGCAAATTCAACACAACCACAGAAACACTGAGAAAGGGGTGCCGGGGAGACGGAGCCTGGGCCCCCCGCTGAGGCCCCGCCCACAGGAAGACCTCAGGTGCTGAAGGACAGTGGGCGTGGAGGCTGGAAGGCGTCCCTCCCACTGGTGTCCAGCCCCTTCACTGGTCTGATTCCCACTTTCTCTACAGGAAGGGGATGGATTCTCCCCCAAGGAGTGGCAGTGGGAGAGGGGAGGGAGGTTGGGAGGCCACCTGGGCCAGCCTGGAGGTTTTGGTCTCAGCAGCGACCGGCTGCATGATCCCAGGCAGTTGGGAAGGTGCAGAATTCGAGCTCCCTGTCCCTCGGCCCCCACAGCCCAGAGCAAAGCTGTGACAGGTGACCCTTTGCTTCTCCCCACCCCTCCACTCCCTGTCCCTTTCTCCTGTCTTCCTAGGAGCCAGTGTCCCTGGGCTGAACTCTGGCTTTTCAGAATGGCCCCTCTATGCTGAGCCTCCTTCCTGCTTCCATCAGCTCATCCTGGGCCCCGCTGACCTTCAGATGTTGGAATGAATCAGCTCACTAGGGCCCGAGGGGTGACCCGCAGGGGGAGTCAGCGGTTCACAGGGCAGCGTCTTATCCACGTGCACACCTGAGTGCGACAGTGTACGTGAGTGAGAGAGAGAAAGGAGAGTCCTAGACTGGGCGCCGCCCAGAGCTGCCAACCCCTGCACATTCACCTCGCAAGGGCTCGGGCAGGGTCCTCCCTGACGGCCCCGGGCGGTGGGCGTGCCAGCCCAGGGAGGCACACCAGGATCCCCAGACTCCAATGTTGGGGGTGGGGGTGACAGAAACACTGAGAGAGGCTGGCCGGAAGGGATCGAGCCCCTGGGAGATCAGGATACATGACAGACAATGAGAGAACAATATTCCGGAGCCCAAGGATCACACGGATTCCAAGTCCAGGCTGTCCAGCCATGCCAGGTGCGGTGTCTCGGTCACATCAAGGCCACGAAGGAGCGATGGGTGCTGGCTGTCCTTGAGGGGCAGGAGGGGCTGGCAGCAGACGTGGGGCCCTTGCAGCAGCCAGACCCTGGGGCAGCACGGCCGGCCAGGGTAGGGGTGGGGGGAAGGCTTCAGGACCAGCCGCCTGAGTCCTGGGGGGCAGGACCCTCCTGTTTGTGCATCTGAGTTTTGTTCTTCCATGAAACATTTGTTATCTGTGCTAGTTTAAAAATACGAATGTTTTGTGGGCATGTTTTGCACATGACAGCAAGATGGTTTCCACGATATTTCAAGTATTTGCTCTATCTCATGCTTTAACGGTTACTAAGTGTCTACTAAATGTTTTGAGCCAAGTTATACACATTGGCTGCTGTTGAGACCATGTGTTTTAGGCCTTATTTCAGACACACACACACACAGACACGATGAGAATACAGGACAGGCCCCCGAGAGAGGCCTCCCATCTGTGCCCCAGTGTAAGAGTCACGGAGCAGGTGGGGACCTTGGACAGGGTGACTGGGAGCACTGGGTCCCACCTGTGGGCTGGGTCTTTGCTGCCTCCCCAGCTCTCTGCGGGAACCTCTGTCCCCCGAGCTGCTGGCTGGGACTGCTCGCTGCGCCCCCTCCTGCCACAAAGAGTGGGGATGTCAGTCCGCGATGGAACACAGCACATTCTCACCTGCCTTTGCAGTGACCAGGGGCAGCCTGGTTGGGCATTTAGCTCTGTGGGTTCCTGAGCCCAGCTCCAGTGTGTGTCGGGGGAGGGGACTTCCCCACACCACGGGCCATTGTAGGGGCCCAGCCAGATGTCTGAGGGTGCAACTCAATTCAGACACTGTCCCCTGGAGGTGGCAATACATTCCACAGGCAGAGGGCTCAGTCCCCCAAGACCACCCCCTCCACTTCCGCACGCCCAGCCCTGGCTCACTGCGGAAGCCAGCGAGGGCCCAGCATGTCGCCTGTGTCTGACCAGCCAGCTGCAGGTCAGAGGCTCCGAAAAGCCCGCTTTGGGTTACGACACCAGCTCGCAAGTGCAGGTTATCGCCTGGGCTCCTGACTGACCGGTCGGGGAGGAAGGAATTTTCCTCTACCCTCCCAGGTTCCCTCGGCTGGCCAGCCATCAGATTGACAGGAGACGGCCCAACGAGAGAAAGTAGCCACATTTAATTATACGGATATGTAGGGGAACCCCACATAGACAGAAGGTTCAAAACAGAAAGGGAAACTGAGGCACATACAACATTCTGAGCGAGGGACAAGGTCAGGTGCCTGGGACTCCAGAGAAGAGGAAGGTCACTTGAAGGACCATAAGGAGAACAGATGTTCAGTGGTCAGACCTGTGCCCTCCCTGGTGGAGAGGTCATGAAATGTTATTTCTGGGGATAACTCTTATTTATCCGCCACAGGCAAGGCCCCGATTAGAACTCCTTAAGGGACAGGTATAAGTTTTCCGTGAGCCTCCAGGGTCTCAGTTGCCTTCAGCTCAAAACAATCCATGTGCCCAAGTGGCACAGCTTGGGGACACCCATTCGGAACCCCCTCAGTGGCCACAGATCAGAGGCCCCCCACCCCCTCCTCTGGTTCTGCTAATGTGCGAGAGCGGCTCCCACAGCCCCCCGGGGAAGCGCGGCCTCGCCAGCTCATTGGTCCGTGATAACAGGACGTGGGGCGGCAGCAGAAGGGTGGGAGCGCCTCAGAGGGTGACCTGAGGGGGAGGGGTACGGGCTCCCCTGCCCACCCCCACCTCCAATGCCCCCGAAGCTCTCCCAAGCCCCTCCCTGGGGTTTTGCTGAAGGCTTTGTTGTGTAGACCTGACTGATTACATCCTGGGCCATTGAGATTGATCCCTGCTCCAGCCTGTCTCCCCTGCTGGGAACTGGGGGTGGACCGACTCCACCGCAGCCCTAGAGTTGGGTGTCCGGCCTCGGAGCTGTGAGCTCCACTGTGTGGGATTCTGTCACCGCGGCCCGAACAGACGGAAGTAGTTCAGGGGGTGGGGGGAATCCAAAGAGATCAATCATGCTTCACGACACGTGAGAATTATGTGAATGTCAAACTTCAACATCCATAAATAAAGTTTTATTGGAACACGGCCCACTCATTCCTTTGGGTATTCCTACAGCTGTTCTCACATTGATGGCAGAGTCATGCAGCTGCAGCTGCAGCCGCAGGGGGCCCACTCAGCCTCAAACATTTACTGTCTGGTCAACCCCGGAGCCCTGGGGTCAGACCCACACACTCATCTCATCTCATCGCCCTGGATTTTCCAACCTTCGTTCCCACAAAGACAAAAGGACAGCCTTGCTGTTTGACCTTGTCCCCGCACCATTCCCCAGATGTCTGACTTCCCTCCCTCTTGAGTCTCGCACCCTCCTTGGGCCGTGCGGAGTGCAGGGCCCTCCTTCTCCGGAAGCCGTGGCCAGTTTTTCTTGATGCCTAGATCTCTCCTTTGCTGCACGCAGCCGCCAGGACCCCACAGCTCAGCAAGGCGCGGGCCCTCGCATGCCAGCTTTGTTTGTTCTTCCGGCTCCAGTCTGGTGCCCGCGCCAGTCCGTCTCTCCATTACCAGCGTCCGCAGAGCCATTGGCACAAGAGAAGGACTCAGCAAGTTGTCAGCCGAGTCGGGGGCTGAACTCACGGGCCGTGCCCTTTCCAGGCGTTCTTCCCAGCACCCAGCCCGGCTCTGGGCAGACGGCGCTCAGGAGGGTTAACTGATGGGTTGACCCTCCCTCACGAAGCCCGAACCACCTTGTCTCTCCCAGTCACCCATTCACTCTCCACAAACATGTTAAGCATCAATGCTGTGCTGGTGTCTGGAGTCACAAAGATAGAAACCACCCCCATGTCCCCCACACATCCGTGGGAGAGGGAGGCATGCCCTGTAAGCAGCCTGGTTTGGGTCTCTGTTCTGCTCATGTGGGGATCCTGCCCCCCCGCCAGGCATCTCTGGGAGACCCACATGGACACAAAACACATTTGGGTCCAGCCTGGGGCACCGAGGGCCCTGCTGTGGCTTGGGACCGGTCCGAGCCACGGTGGCAGGCATGGTGTGTGTTTGTCTCACTGTCCCCTGCTGGCCTCAGGGTGCCACTGGCATGGAGGTCTGTCCTGGAGGCTGCCTAAGCTCCCGGAATGCTCAGTGCCAAGCGGCTCAGGGTGCAGTGCTGGGTCCTCCCCAACATGTTACAGCAGCTGAGCCAGGGCCCAGCTTGTTACAGGGCCCCGTGACTGTGTGGGCTGAATTGTGTCCCCCAAATGCATACGATGAAGTCCTAACCCCCAGGACTCGGACTGTGACCTTGTTTGGAGACAGGGTCCTGGAAGGTGTCATTAGTTAAGACAAGGTCATACCAGAGTAGTGTGGGCCCCTAGTCCAGTGTGACAGGTGTCCTTTTAAAAAGTGTGCACTGGAGCCAGAGGCAGACATGCCTCGAGGGGAGACGATGTGAAGAAACACAGGGGGGTGCCAGCCATTTATGAACCAAGGAGAGAGGCTTGGAGCAGCGTCTCCCCCAGTGCCTCCGAAGGACCAGCCCTGGGGACACCTTGACGTCCTCCCAGCCTCCAGCCCAGGAAACGACCCATTTCTATGTAAGCCACCAGCCTGCGGTGCTTCCTAGGGCAGCCCTGGCAGAACAGTGCAGGGTGCCGCCCTTCAACACACGGCTGGCCAGTTTTTCTCCAGCAAAGTGGGTTTCTTCAGGAACAACAAAGAATTACAATCTGGGACACGTGGTGCCTTGTCGAGCCCCGTGCAGGTCCAGAGAAAAGAAGGTGAGGATGCTCTTTTGTGGACTTGGGAGGGGCTGCTGTAAACAAAGGGTCCACTGGAGGAAGCTGGAAGTTCAAGGGATGGTGACTTGTCATTGGCTGAGTTCTGGCCACCTCCCATTGGCTGAGCTGTTACCAGGCAGGGAGGAACCTCTTCCTTCCCTGCTGGAATGGCAGTGTCCCTGCCTGTGATGTGTGCTGAGTGACTGCATGAGAGCTCTCTCTTCTGGGCTCCTTTTTAAATGAGGTTTCTGTTTATTAATTTTCAGCAAGGACACAGTTCTGCTTATGGTCCCTCTGCACCCCAGGATGCTGCCCTGAGTCCCCATTCCTCCTGACAATTAGGCCAGGGCGAGGCCTTCCCCAGAATGGACCCTGGGCCCTGGGTGGCAGAGGGAATGCAGTGACAGCCCCTCCCTGCAGTGCCACTACAGGGAGGTGGCACGCAGCCACAGATGCAGACACAGGCGTAGCGTGGCTGAGAGGAGGGGCCCAACAGGGAGGGTGTGCCAGGTGGCCTGTGCAGAAGGCTAGCCTCGGGTGTGGGAGCAGATCCGAGACTGGGTGCTGCAGAGACAGCACAGGGGGAGGCAAAGACTCTGCCCCACCGGAGGCGGGGATAATGACGGGTGAGGAGGACGTGGGGACCGGGTGGCACTGGAGAATGGCAGCCCGGCAGGAGCAGCAGGTGTCTGGGGCACCAGGCATGGCCTCCCGCCATCTCCTCTGCCCTTCGCTTGGACGGCCTTCCTCCTGCTCACACGTGTTCGTACACACACCACACAGACCACTCAGTACCCACTGCTCACTCTTACAACACACTCACACATACCATGCACATAGACACTGCACACTCACACACACCACACCACACACACAGACTCTTTTCCCACTGTCTGACGGTGTCAGCTCTGGAGTCACACCTGGTGCACGCTCTCTGAAGTGGAGAATGAACAAAGCAAAGACGTTCACCTCACTGAGTTACAACCTCCTCTCTCATGAAATGACGTAGCTGTCCCTGCTGTGCTCTCCTGCAGAGCTGTCACATGGATGAAATTAGACTTGATAGTGGACAATGTTCTTTTTCCATGGCATGAATGTAAGGGGTGCCAGTGAGAATGATGAAGATGACGATGATGGTGATGATGATGGTCATGGTGGGGATGGTGATTGTAGTAATGATGGTGATGATGGTGATGGTGGTGATGGGGATGGTGATGGTGGTGTTGATGGTGATGGGGATGGTGATGGTGGTGGTGTGCTCCGGCCTGCGGAGCAGTCAACGAGGGTCCCGAGCCTACCTGCAACGGATGAATAGGGGTGGGAGCAAGAGGCACGAAGAACGGCAGCAAGACAAAAGATTCTGATCAAGCTGCAAACTTTTATTTAAACGGCGGGGTTTATATAGGGGCGGGAAAAGGGAAGCTGCTCTGATAGGCTGCCCCGTGCGTGTTCACCTCCTGCCCTTGCTAGTGATTGGTCAGTCAGGTGCGTGATCAGTGCCTTGATTGGTCAGTCAGGTGCATGATCAGTACCTTGATTGGCAGCTGGTTCGCGTGCTCTGCGGATGCCCCCAGGGGGCAGTGCTGGTGGCTCGGACCGCGATATGCTGTCTTGCTGACGGCATCAGCAAGCTAAGGCCCCAACAGTGGTGGGGATGATGATGGTGGTGAAGATGGTGTTGGTGGTGAGGATGGTGATGGTGGTGAAGATGGTGTTGGTGGTGAGGATGGTGATGGTGGTGATGGGGATGGTGATGGTGGTGATGAGGATGGTGATGGTGGTGATGAAGATGGTGTTGGTGATGTTGATGGGGATGGGGATGGTGATGGTGGGGATGGGGATGGTGGACATGATGGTGATGATGGTTATGGTGGGGATGGTGATGGTGGTAATAGGGATGATGATGGTGGAGATGATAGTGATGATGGGGATGGTGATGGTGGGGATGGTGATGAGCATGGTGATGGTGGTGATGAGGATGGTGATGGTGGTGATGAGGATGGTGATGGTGGTGATGACAATGGGGATAATGGTGATGCAAAAAGCCAGTGTACCCTACTTTCCAGGCTTCTGGACCTCTTGGCTGGACAACAATCTTCTGCTGCCCTTAACACCACAGCCGAAAGGGGACTGGTTGGCAAATACAGAACAAGTAGCTCTATTCCCAGATACTCACATTCATCAAAGCCCAGGTGGTGGGTGGTGGTCCCGCTGCTCAGAGACCCTCTGTCTTCCATTCACCAGCCATTGCCTGGCACACGAGAAAGCCCGAGGACTGCCCTGTCACCACCCACCTGTGTGGCCCTTGTGCTCCAGAAGGAAAACCTGGACTTGGCAGGCTCGAGGGGCGAGCACCACAGACTGCCCACCCCGGTGTCGGAGGCCAAGTGAGGGCACTTCTTGCAGCCCGCGGTGTGCTCCGCAGTGGGAGATGCAATTGAGCCAACGGAAATGGAAGTTCAGTGCTCATTCTCACAAATTAAAAAGTTATCAGCAGCCCTCTCTCTGAGTCATATCCTTTTACCTTTGTCCTAGAAATCTGAGACTTGTGACAAGAAAAATGCTGTCCCTCAATCCCCAAAGGCCTCTTAAGGCAAATTCTCAAAACCTCAGGGCCTTACTCAGCAACTGTGTTTTTTCCCAAGGGCATTGGATTTATTAAAGGTTATCACTTGTAGACCGAATATTTTCAGTATCTTGGAACAATAGTGAATTTCAGCAACGTTCCACATAATCCGTTTCTGAGGTTCAGTCGGAGGAGGAGAGTTAGAGACAAGGGCCCGTGGCCCCCGTGAGCCATTCATCAGGACAAGCCAAGGTCCGCCCAGGTGATGGGTGGGAAAGAAAGAGCTCCCTCGGCCCGAGCTGCCCCACGCAGGGCAGGCCACTCAGTGCTGGGCTGGCAGCCCCACGAATCCTCCCACCCCTTTGGTGGCTGAATTCTGGGAGACAGCAGTGACGCTTGTTCTGAGAGGTTATTAAAAGTCCAGCCAAGTGATGCCTGACAAACCCCAGGGGGCAGTTTCAGGGAGTGAATAATTCTGGAAAGATCCTGGGCATCTGCGTGCACAAACCACAAATGTCCACTGCAGTCCGAGCCGCAAGAGGAGTGGGGGTGTCAAACGTGGCCCGTATGAAATGGCAGCCCTCTCCCCTCTGCCAGTACCTGGGTCACCCCCCACTCGGCCCCCGCCACCATGGGCTCAGCCTGGGGTTGCCTTCTTCCTCTTCTGATCACCAGAGAGGAACAGGCAAATTCCCCCTCAGCAGTTCAGTGGGAGGCTGCGACCGTCGTGGTCCCCACGGGGCAGAGGCGGGGACTGCGGCCAGGAAAGAGCCTGGAGGAGAAGCCGCATCGGTACATGACATGTCCCCTTGCAGCTGGCGTGGAAGTAGGGCATCGATCCGCCCTGGCCTTGGTCTGGGATCACCATCGCCCAAGGGAGCCGGGTGACCGCTTCCCTACTGTCCTCTCTCCTTGTCACTTCTGCCGGCGATCCATGGTCCAGGTTTCCTGCCTTTAGCGTCAGCACATCTTAGTGACAAGGGGTTCAGTGCTCAAGCAGTATGAACCTCAGTTTGCTCATCGGTCAGATGGGAATGACCCTGTTCTGGTTGGAAAGTCAGGTGTGCATTTACATCACATGGGAAGAGGCTGGGGGCCCTTGGAAATGAGAATGGCAAGGGTCTGGGACATGGGGCCACAGTGCCAGGAGACTGAGTCATGTCAGGTTCCAGGGGTCCATTGGCTGCCCCGCTGACCGACCTAGTGATCTGGAGGGGCTTCTCGCGGGAACACAGGGACTTGTGCCAACCCCAGTGCACCAGTGTAACCCGGGCCGCTTCCCTTTCTGGGTGCCCTCTACCCAGGGGGCCCTCTACCCAGGGGGCCTCTCTACCCAGGAGACATTTCTGGATAAAGACACCCAGGCGGGCTTGGGGGACAGCTGTTTTCCCCGCTTGGCCATTTCTGTGTGAAGCTGTATTGCAGGGTGCGGGACTGATGACAGTCACCTGCTGTGGGCCATGGGCCTGTCACTGATCAGATGTAGAGGCCCAGGTCATGACAACAGAAGCAGAGGTGGCATGTTAGCCCGTGCCATCAGTGGGGAGCAGATATGTAGGCCATGTTCCCATATACACCCTGTCGTGAGAACCGTGACACACATACGTGACATGCCCAGGCCCCTGCTGTGGAAGTGCTGACTGGGTCCGGGGGTCAGAAAAATCTCAGCTCTCAGCAAGTACCTGCAGGAGATTCTGAGGTTCCCACATGCAGGGCTGGCTTCTTGGTGTGACCACACAGTGACCACAGGGACCCGGCTCAGGAGGGCCTGGTGTTTGGGATTGCCCGAACTCAAGACTGCTGAGTTCAACTTCCTAATGATTTCCTCTGTGAATCAGTGTTCTGTAAGTGAAGTCTGATTAAACTTCTTAATCATTTCCTCTTTGAATCAGTGTTTTGTAAGTGAACTCTGATGTAGGGTGATGAAGAATAGTCCCCCCCTCCCCCCCCTCCCCTGCTGGGTCCTTGGTTCTCAGCGCACTGCCTCGGTGCCCAGGCCCTGACCCTCCCCCAACCGAGACCACTGCAGCCTCTGGTAGATGGGCGCCCAGTTGCATTGTGGGGAAGCCTTTGTTCTGCGGCCCCTGCCACCCTTGGCCGGGGTCTGGGCGTGAACATGGACAGGGTCTGGCATGCGTGTCCAACAGGGTCTGAGGACTGGTCATGCAGTAGCTGTCTCTCTCTCCCAGACCAGCAGGGACACGTCGCAGCGGGTCAGCGACTTGGCAGAGGCCCCGTCCCAGGTACTGACACCTGGATTCCAGCCTTTTGAGAGTCAGGAGTGAGGTGTTATGAGAAGGCCTTTAAGAAGTGATGTTTGGCCAGAGACCTGCTGGTGGGAAGGAGCCCTCTGTGATCTCCTTGGTGACAAAAACAGGGAGGAGAGAGGCCCTGTGCAGGGAAGTAGCATGACAGTAGCATAGCATCCCTGTGGGAAGAAGTTCGCAAAGGTCAGGGTGGCGGCCGTGAAGAGCTAGGGAGGAGGTGGCGGGAGGTAAGGGTGAGGGGCAGGCAGTCTGGGCCCTGGGGGCCCTGGTCAGTGGTCTGGGCGGTGGATGCCATGGGTAGCTGCTGGGGACATGAGTCAGGATCTCAGGAATGCAAGATTGGCTTACTCCCCAGATCAGCGAGGGGTCCTAGAGCTCTGGACGTGTCTGCGTTTTGGTTAAAAATGAACCCCATGGTGCAGTAAACCTGAGTGAAAGGACGGAGAAGAATATGTTTCATGCAGGTTGTAGATTCATGGTTTGTGACTCACTGGGGTCACACGGCAGTGGCAGTGACAAGTCACTCCCTAGCCCCGGTGCCACCCAAGCTCCCCAGTGCAGGTGTGTGGATGAAGGGGGGCAGGAGAAAGAACCCAGGTCCAATTTTAGGAATCTTTTCCTGCACGCTGTCCACACCCCCACCAAAAAATATCAGGGCTAAAGTGTCCACACTGCCCAGACCTGAGCTGTGCCTCCCCGCCCCAAAGCTTTGCAAGTGACTTGGCAGACACGTGGCTGAAGTGTTAAATGCTTAGAAGGACACACCGACATCAGCCCCTAGAGGACACCCTGTCGTTTTCACAAGCTCGACAAGTTGTAACTTATGACCTCGAGGAGAAGGAAGGGACGAGCGTTCTTCAGGAGGAGTGTGGCAACGAGGACAGCCAGCTCTGGGTGGGGGATGTCGGGACATGAGCAAAGTCCAAGAAGCTGAGCCCAAGGCGGCTGGCCGTGGGAGCCTCCCCGGAGCCGAGATCAAAGGGTTGGCGCCCAGAGGGTGGAGGGCAAGGGGGCCGGAACTGCCCCGCCCCCGTGCTGAGCCCTGTGCAGGATCTGGGAGAAGCATAAAGCGGAAGACCATGCTTGGTCTTTCTGGACAACATGTGTGGGCTTGACTGACTTAAAAAACAAAAACAAAAACAAAAAGATAGACAACAACAAAGCAAACCAGACTCAGTTCTGCACCTCTCCCCTCTGCCTTTAGGGGGCCAGCATCGGACACTGACCTGCTCAGAAGTGACTTCCAATGCGAAGGCTACCGCCGTCGGGCTTGAGTAAGAAGCTGAGGTTGTGAAATGGTCCCTGACACTGGGAGTTAACATTTGGTTTGGAGGCCGCTGGGCTGCAGGCTGCAAGTGCAAGCATCTGCAAGCGATGGGCTCAGAGCCTCCGTCAGTCAGTTCCCCTTGCTGACTGAGGTCTCCATTCCATCCGAGGACTGCAGAGTTCCAAGTCTGTTTGAGTTGCATCCGTGTCGCATTGTTCCCTGCTCTGCTCCGGCACAGAAAGGACCATACATCTACACTTCAACGATGGGGTCGTCCCGGGAGGGAAAGCACCAGAGGAGTTCTGCGGGTCGCCAGGCACCCACAGATTTCCCCCTGCAGCGGCCTTGTTGTCTTGACTCCAGCCTGTGCTGGGCTGACTCTGGTTTTGGAGAGCCCACCCACTTCCAGACTTTTCTTCCATAGTAGCAGCTTAACCAGAGCATCTTGCGGTTTCCTGGTAGCATCTGTATCCATCGCGGACTCTTGATGTAAAGAGTGATCTTTTTTGTGTGCCCCGAAATACTCTCCCATGAACCCAAACTAGGCACGGCTGTCCTGTGATCCAACAGGTGTGCCCGTTCTCCCTCCCTCCCTCCCTCTCTCTCCCCCCCTCAAGAAAAGACAAGCTGCCTAAATCTGCACTGTCAGTCAGTTAGCTGATTAACCCTCCACGTCTCAGGCATCAAGTCTCCGAAGGAGGAGGGGCTTCCCATAGAGATTATTATGGCTGCAGAGGATGAGTGAGAAGAGGCAGGAGGAAAGGGCAACACCAAACCAAACCAAATCCCCCCAAAACAAAAACGCGGCCCTGCCAGGATATGAAGGGGTACTTGGAAGATACTGACACAGAGCGCTGGCTGCACAGGCAAGACCTCCGGGCGACGAGAGAACACCGGCCTAAAAAGCGGCGACTTTTACTGACAGACGCGGCCTGGCAGGGGCTGTCTCCAGACTGGGGATGATGTGCGGGAACAGGAGCTGCCTCTCGTGGTTGCTACGGAGACCGAGGGAGGTAAAGCTCGAGGAAGCCTCGGTGAAACTGTGGTGTGTTGTTCAATTTTAGGGACGGTTGTCTTCCGAGGCACCAAATAAAATTCAATTTGCGTTAAAAAGTATTTACTGAGATGCTACGAACATGCAAGATACTTTAAAACTTATTGTATTCTTTACAATGACCCTGCAAGACAGGTATTGGTCCCACTGATTTTTTCAAAGTCAAAATAATGCAGAGCTTGGCCGGAAGAGATGCACCCAAGTGTTTCCCGTTTGGGAGAAGTCTCCCAGCCCCGAGAGGAGCTGGAAGTGCAGCGTTCGAAAGCCAGGAGCAGAGCGAGGTGTAGCGCGTGGGTGCAGCCGAGTGTAGCAGCACTGAACCCAAGCTAAGTGTCAAGCACATGGGCGCGGGGATGTTTATGCAGTGGGGACTGGCTGGTCCCAAGACACCCCTTCTCTGAAAAGAAAAATGGACCAATAAGAGGACACGGCGAAAGGACAGAAAGGGTACGTTTTTGAGATGCCCTCAGCTGCCAGATACCACCTTACTGATTTGGTGTGGACGAGAGGAAATCGGCTAGGTCTTCCCAGTGCTTCCTCAGAGCAGCGGTCTGGGCATCGGAGGAGAGGCTGGGTGTGGAGGAAGAGCCAGGGAAGAAGGTTCTGAGTGAAGGGGCTTTGGGGACAAAAGGTGTAAGGTGCCTCTGGCCTCTTCAGAGGCCCCTCAGAGAAAGGCGCTTGTCCAGGCCTCGCGGATTCAGAGCGTCCTAGGCTAAAAAGAGGACACAGGGCAGAGGAGAGAGAAAGCTAAGCTGGGATGTGTTGAGGAAGGTAGTGACAGGGATAAAGCAGAAAGCGGGGTTCTGGACCCAGCGGGAGGCATGTGTTGCTAAAATAGCGTTCACTTTCGGCAGGGCATCGTGACTGCCAGCGCCAAGCAGCGGTGTTTTGTTTGTTTAGTTTATTTTTGTTTTCTTGCTTGTTTAATAGCCCCGGCTGTGTGGTGTGGGCCGGGCGCTGTCCGAGGTGCTGGAGAGTCGACCGGAGAGTCGACCGGCTGGGCCCGGTCCCTGCCCTCAGGCTGGTCCCCGTCTAACCCAGAATCGAGCAGGTGAGCAGAGGTTATGAAGCTAAGACAGTGCCCAGTAAGAATGCCCCAGACCCCAAGTGCCCTGGGCAGCCCGGACTGGGCCTGACCACAGCCGCCTCAGGGAGAGGGAGACGACGGGGCCGGGCCGGGATCCCGCCAGCTCTGCGTTGCAAGAGTGAGGGACGACCCACGGGCAGCCAATAAGCCCATGGAAAGGTGAGCCTGGCATCTCTGGTCCTCAGGGAATGCCAATCAAAGCTGCAATGAAATCCCACCTCTCTCCACCAGGACGGCTACTCTCAGAAATAAAATAAAATTAAAATAAAATAAAATAAAATAAGGAACTAGGCGCTGGTGAGGACGCGGGGAAATAGGAACCTTGTGTGCTGCTGGTGGGAATGTAGGCGGTGGGAAGCAAGATGGGGGTTTCTCAGAAAATGGAAAATAGCAACTCGGCTGCTGGGCATTCGGGTGGAAAGTCGGAAGCAGGACCTCGAAGGGCACCGGCACGCCCGTGCGCACTGGGGCTTTGGTCGCAGAGCCGATGTGGAAGTCTGTTAACAGATGGGCAGGTAAGCAGAGCATGGCGGATACGCACAACGATGCTTTCCTGCATCCGGGGCAGAGATTCTGACAGGCCACGGCCACGGCATGGGTGTGCCCGGAGGATGCCGTGCTGAGTGAGATGGGACAGATGCCATGCGGTGTCACCTACGCGATGTACTTAGAGTTGTCAAGTCACAGAGACGAAAAGTGGAGGGTCATGGCCAGGGGCCGGGGTGGGGGATGTTCAAGGGGCGCAGAGTGTCAGACTGCGAGATGAAAAGAGCTCTGCGGATGGACGGGCGGTGGCCACCCGGCACTGGGAAGGCACGTGAGGCCGCCGAGCAGCGTGCTTCACACGGGGCAAGGCGATAAATCTTGTGTGTATTTTACCACAGTGGGAGACAAGGTGGGTGGGAAAGGCAGACGCTGGAAACTCAGAGGCAGAGGGTGGAGTAACAGGGTGTCCTTGTGCCCTGGTCGGGTGGCTCAGGTGGTGGGAGCATCATCCCATAACACCAGAAAGGCTGCAGGTTCGATCCCCGGTCAGGGCAGGTTCAGGAGGTAACTGGTCACTATTTCTCTCTCACATCGATGTCTCCCTCTCCTTCTCTCTCTTCCTACCTCCCTCTCAAAACCCGATTTAAAGACATATTCTCAGGCAAGGATGAAAAGAAAACAGATGTTCTTGCTCACAGGTGCTGTGGCCTCTCTCCCCTTCTCCAAAAAGAGCCCCCCACTGGTGGGTTTGTGACCCTTCCGGGTCCCCCATCAGGTGATTCTGTGGAGGGTCACCTTAACCTCTTAGTCCCCTGAGTAAAGAAGTTCCCGCAAGAGAGGAGGGGCCTAGAGTGACTATGGGCCCCAGGCCTCGGCCCAGACGTGGGATAAGGACAGGTCTCTGCCCACAGCTTCTCTTGCAAACTGCGGCTGGTGCACAGGGTCGTCAGGGGTCAGGGGCCATCAGGGGTCTGGGCCGTTAGGGGCCAACAGCCATTAGGGTCCAACGGCCAGGACATATTCCTCTCCTCGCTGCTGCTGGGGAACACAGGCTCACATTATTCCAAGGAAGAGTGAATCCCGGCAGTATTAAAGTCCGGTAATCACAGGTCATGCTCAGACACGTCCTGCAGGGCCATCCAGAGAGCTACAGCTGTGCGGGAGGAAAGACCGTCTAGCTCCACCTGTGCTGGAGTTGGGCGTGGTTATTAACCTCCGGAGGCCCTTGATGCGAAAACACAGCCCCTCCCTCCCACAGCCCCAGTGAGAGCAAGCCTTGAGACTGAACGACAAATGCAAACAAGTACAGAAGTCCACCAACGTCCTTGTGAATATTTTCTGGGGACCACTGCCAATGAGAATTATTTTACTTTATTTTAGAAAAGTTTTGGTTCATAAAAACAATATAGTCTCCCCTCCGCCACATAGTTCCCTCTATTGTTAACACCTTGCATTGGTGAGGTGCATTTGTTGTGGTTAATGAGCCGACACTAGTGCATTCTTGCTACTGACTACAGCCCATGGCTTCCTTTAGGGCTCACTTTTGGTGCTGTGCATCCTCTGGGTTCTGTTGACTAGACACCGTCTCCTGCTCGCCCGTTCCACTGCCGTCTAGTCGTCTCACGGCCTGAAAGTGCCTCGAGTGCCACCTGTTTGTCCCTCTGCACCCTAAGCCCTGGCAGCCACCGAGCTGTTACTGTCTCCCGGGTGTTGCCTTTCCCCAGTTGTCACACAGTCAGACAGACACAGCATGGAGCCTTTTAGATGCTCCTCCACTCAGCCACGGGGATAGAAGTTGTCTCCGTGTCTTTTCGTGGCTCGACGGCACATTCTTTGTCAGCCGCCTCAGCCCGTGGCGGTGCCCCAGTTCGCTTATCCACCATCTGTGGAAGATGGCGTGGTTGCTTCCCAATCTTGGAAGTTAGGAAGAGAGCGGCTGTAAGCATCGGTGTGCAGGTTTTGTGGGGATGTCAGTTTTTGACTCCTTTGGGGAAACTCCTCAGGGCACCGGGCTGGGCTGAACGGGGAGACTTTCATTAGCTTCAGGGGAACCTGGCCGGCCGTGTCCAGGGCGGCTGAACCATGGTGCCTTCCCCGCAGCGATGGCTGAGGGCCCCCGCTGCCCCACAGCCGTCTGCGCCAGTGTTCCCATCGAAACCACACCCATCCTGTTCCGCAGTGGTGCTTCCATGCTGACGGCGGCCCGTCCTTCGGACCTCTGCTGTGCCTTTCCTTTGGTTCTGTGTTCTAGTCCCTGGGCCTCTCCTGGTTTTGCGTACAGCACGGTCCTCTGGGGGGTACTTGGAGACCTCGCGCTTGCCTCCGTGTATGTGAAATAAAGGAGTATTCATGTCCAGCATCACCCATGCCCCAGAGTAATTACAACACGTGGCCAGCAGGACTGCACTGTCCCAGCTGGGGGCCCAGGATGGAACCTGTGCCACGGGCGTGTTCTCCTGCACACATGTGTCCTCCCGCACGCACATTGAATTGGCATGTCCTCCTTGGCAAGTGCTACCCCTGCTGAGTTTAGGGAAGGGCCCTGTGGGGTGTCTGTGGTCCTTGCGGTGGGGGTGGAGTGGGGGGGCACCAAGCTCTAGAAGGGTCTGGCTGTGCAGGGACAAAGAGGCCACCCTCTGGCCGGGTGGTTAGGAAAGAAAGTTGAGATTCCCTGAAAACCCCAAACTGGCCGCTGGTCCTGAACATGTGGAGCCCCGATGTGCCCCATCGCACAGTGGAATTGTGGGCCACAGTCACCAGGCTGGGGCTCCCCGAGGGCAGTCCCTGAACCCCAGGACCAGGCCGCCTTCCCATCTGCCGCAGAGCCTGGCTCTGAGCAGGGAGGAGAGGCTTTGAAGTGCAGTCTCACCACCCGCAGGGTGGACAGAGAGAGGCTGGTAAAGAACGGGTTCACGGGGCTGTCAGGCTGGCACATCTGAATCCGTAGGGCAGCAGACAGCTGGGTGCTCAGGCCAGGTACCCGAGAGAAAGCCTTGGGGCGGCAGCCTTGTTCTGCTGGAGACCTCCGTCTCTGCTCTAGCGGACTGATTAGACAAGGCCTCCCCCTGCCCCCTCAGATAGGGCAGATAATCCTTGGCCTGCAAGCCTTTCTGGCTTGCTGCCAATCACTGGGTCGCTTGCCAGTCCTGGGCAGCGTTTCTGAGCCCATCAGCCTGGTGGTCCGCCAGTCACTGCGCCCCACCCTCAGGTGCCCAGCATGCAGGGGTGATCGCCAGGACTTAGTGAGCCAGGGCTCTCGGCCGCACCCCCCCTTGATCTGTGATGCCTCATGGGTGCCGAGGGATCTCTCCTGGTCAGAGGCATCACGTCTGCAGGATCCAAGAACGGCCAGGCAGGTGACCTGACTTCTGTCTCCAAAATGCAGAAAAGTTTGGGCAACGGAATGGCCCGGTTTAGTGGCTCAGATTCACGAAGAAATAGTCATCTTTTGTAATATCCGTAAAACAGATACTCCTTTCCTTGATAGACCAATAGAAATGTGGTCCGTCCGCCCCCTGCAATGTCGTGCAAGCACAAGAAGGGAGGCAGTGCTGGCACACGCTGTGGCACGGGTGAGCCGTACGAGCACACGCCGAGTGGAAGAAGCTGGTCACGCAGGACCGCCCACCTTGTGATTCCATTGACGTGAGAGACCTGAGTGGGCAAACTCAGAGACGGACTGAAGGTTACCGGGGGCAGTGGGGGGAGAGGGGAGTGAGAACTCCTGCTTAACGTTAATAAAGAAGCTGTGGACATAGAGTGATGAGAATTGTATGACAGTGTGAATGTACTTACTGTATACTTACAGCAGTTAAAATGGCAAATTTTACCATATATTTGTATATGCGTGTACATATAAATGACCATATATGTGTAATTACCATATACATATTACCATATATATATATGACCCTTAAACAGCACAGGGGCTGGGGTACAGGCCCCCACGCAGTCAAAAACCTGCGTGTGACTTTTGAGCCCCCCGAAACGCAACTACTAGAGGCCTGCCGTGGGCTGGAAGCCTCACCGGTAACAGCCGGTTGACCCTCGGTTTGCACGGTGGATGTACGGTCCACCAGGGTTTGCACGGTGGACGTACTATATCCTGTATTCTTACACTCAGGTGAGTCAGAGGCAGAAATGGTACTGGGAAGATTACAAGGAGAGGAAAGTACATTTATGGTATTTACTGAAAAAAATTCCCATATGAGCGACTCGTGCCGTTCAAACCCATGTGGTCCAAGGGTCAATGGTGCATATATACACAAATTACAGCTCGATAAAGCTGTTTAAAAAACAAACAAGTATGCTGTGACAGCTGCATGAGAATGTTGCTGTTATGGGTTTCAGTCCTTTTAACGGGACAGGAAGAGATGAATTTGAAAGAAGGGCTCCTGGTGCCCCAGCAGCTCCAGACACCCCCTCTGATGCCTGGGTGGCCCGTCCGGGCCCCAGGCTCCCCTCCCCTGGGCTGCATTCCCAACCCCCTCCGAGGAGGCGAGGGTGGGGGGCAGCCCATCGACCGTCATCCCCCGGCCTCCCTGGGAGGGGCTGGGAGGTGGGCAGCCGCAGCCCTCGGACGGACGGACGGACGCGCTCGCGCTGAAGCAGCCGCCCAAGACGGCGAGGCTGTTTTATAAACACCGTTTCTTTTCAAAGTTAATCCAGAGGATCGGACGCAGCTGCGCTCACTCTTCCTGGTTCCCTCATTTCAAAGCCGCTCCACGCACTTTGATCTACGGAGGTTCCCTCGCTGGATGTGAAAGTTGTTAATTAGTGATTTGCTGCCCTGTCCTAATTTGTTCTAGATTTGTTCGCTTTCAAGATGCCACTTGGGCACCTTCTCCGTCTGAGGCAACGATGAGAGAATTGCACGGTTCCTTCACGTGGGGCCCAGACACGTGGGGGCAGCAGCTGCTTCTGACCTTCGCCCACTGTGTCCCCGCACAGCGTTGGGGTCTGTGCGGATGCGCTCTGGACACGGGCCCTGCGGGCGGAGGAGCAGCAGCCCGGGTGCCCCACCTCCGTCAGGCCAAACGCGGGCTTTGGGGGGAAATCGGCTTCCGAACAACGTGCTCAGAGCAGGAATGACCTCACAACCACCCTCATATGCACCTCCTCCAAAAAGCTTAGGACGTGCAGAGTCACTTTTTATTAAAACGTTTGCACTTACCCACAGATGCGCACTCCAGGGACAGACCCCCATCTCTGGATAACTCACACTGCTGGATACCCTGGCATGTCCCCAACACAGGACTCAGGGAGACACACACACCTGGGACCTCACAGGTGCAGCTTTGCAGGAGAAGGCAAAATGAGGATGAAGACTAATAAATAAAGTTCATTTACAAACCTGCTAGAATTCATTTATGAAGTCTACTTACAGAAGGCGTGGGCTAAGCCAGAGGCTGGCACACTGCCGCGCCCAGAGCAGACCCGGCTCTCGCCTGGTTTTGTGCAGCCCCTGCACAGAGAATTCTGTTTGTTTGTTCCATGTCCTTTAATGGGCATCCTTTAAAAAAAAAATGAGCAGATTGCAGAGAGTGTGTGCGGCCCACAAAGCCTGAAAGGCTTCTTACTGCCTGGCCCTGATCGGGCCGCCCCGAACGGAACAGCCTCGGGGAGGGATGGGCAGGCGTGGCCGTGACACTGGGGAGGGCTCCTGGAACCTTTCTTGGTGCTCGAGAAAGGTTGGAGGTCAAGCGTAGCTGGAGGCAAATCTCCGCTGCTTTCTAGGTCTGTAACCTCAGATAAGCTTTTTAACCTCCCCAGATCTTTGTCTTCCAACCTGTAAAATGGGACCAGCAGTAGTAGCACCGCTTCATAAGGATAAGGTGCAAATTAAATGGGACAGCGTGTGTGAGGCTCGTTGTGTTCTGTCAATGTTAGCTGTTGCTGTAAAATAAGGTTTTCCTGTTTTTCATTCTCTCTCTCTCTCTCTTTCTCTCTCTCTCTCCCTCTTTTGGCCATCACAGAAAATCTGACAACTATTTAATTGCTCTGAAAGAGTCAGGAACACCCACTTTCGCCATCTTGGCGAGTCACTTTGTCTTGATAATTTAGCTCTTGCATTCACCATTCACTCTTCCGTTTGTCACCTCACGTGCTGCTTGGTCCTCCCAGAGGACCACGCTGAGATGGGCTGAGGAACGTGGGAGGACTGCTGGGGATCCACGCCTGCGGAGGGTGCGAGAGGGGAGGAGAGGCCCGGGGTAGGGGAACATCGGCCCGAGGCAGTGCCTCGGCAGCCAAGCAGGCGAAGTGCCCGTGGTGGCAGAAACGTCCAGGCCCCAGCGTCCATCCCCTGGGCTCAGTCATTGTCCCGCAGCCCTGAAGGAATGGGGTTGCTCCAGGAGCAAGGGAGGAGCCCGAAGTTTCCACAAGCTGGAGCCTAGCAGCCCCGGCCCGCCAGCCAGGCCTCTGCGCAGGGAGACCCACCGGCACTTCCCCAAGACCATTGCTTGCTCCCTGGGCCTCCAGCGCCCCATCCTCCATCAGGGCTCCAGGGGCCACTGTCCCCAAGGGCCTCTGTAGTGGGTGCTCCTGCTGTCCCTCCTCCACCCTCCTGCCCTCAGCCGGCACCTCGGCAGGCCTGGGGGTTACCTGGTGGTGTGACCCAGACCCTCATTCAGGAGATGCAGCCCCCGGTTGACACCCCTCCTCAGGCTGAGGTTGCCGCCTGTGCTCCATTCAAGGCCACCATGTAGCAAAGACGCCAGGAAGTGCGCTGGTGGGCCACGAGTTCCACGGGGACTCCCCCGCCACCTCCTGATGGATAACTGGACCAGAGTACCCTGCCAGGGTGGAACTTGACCACCTTGGAGCCCTGGCTGTTTCCCCAGCAGCAAAGCACTCCATCGGAAACCAGTCCTCAAAGAGCCCCAACTTGCAGGGAAGGGAAGTTACTATCTCCGTGGAGAGTCCTTCGGAAACACGTGGGTTCCGGGGTCCCCTGAGGACAGCTGCTGAGGCAGGATTAGATGTACATGAGTGTTCCTGGGAGAGCACCATGAGCAGGAAGGGGTGCAGGGGGTGGGGGAACAGCCTTGGACTCTGAAGTCCTGACACCCGTGAGGCAGGGAGAGCAGCCAGGAGGGCTGGGCAGGAGCCCCAGACTGCAGAGCCGAGCCGACGGGCCGTCCTCAAACCCGAGTTACCTGTGAGAAATGGCAGCAGGAGGTAAAGGCGAGAGGAGGCAGGACTGAGTCTGAAAAGCCTTTCGACCCATGGAGGCGGGTCAGCTGTGAACGAAAACCGGGGAGGAAGCGGACTGGGCAGGGAGGCCTCCGTGGGCAGAGCAGACCTGGTGAGGTCCCGGCGACCCCGCAGGGCGGCCCAGAGCCCACACTGTCGGCTGGAGGAGGTCTGCTCCACACAGACGTGCCAGGCCCAGGGCCCGGGAGGGGCCGAGTCTCAGCCCCAAAGCTCGGGCTGAGCCCGAGGCCACAGAGAGCTGGAGGCTGCCGGCTTCCCGCCCCTGAGCTGAGTGGCAGGGTCTCTCCTGCCGGGAGGTGTAAGCCACGCTCCCCCAGGTCCACCCCACGGAGCACTGCCACCCGATCATTGCCCATCTTACCACCCACACTGGCCGCCTGACTGCCTATTTTCCTCATGATGAATAAAACAATGTGAATACTTCTGTGCCGATGTACAAGTATTTGTATTGCTTAAGAGAGGTTTCTCAAAACAAAACACCAAGGTCAAAGGCATGACCATTTTTAAGATTCTTGCAGCATGGAGCTCATGTTTTCACCACATCAGGGTCATTTTGTGCTCTGCCCAGCAGGGCAAGAGCCCACGCAGCCCCCGGAAGGAGGCCCGTCAGGGTGGCCCCGTGGGGACCGGAGGGTCGGGCAGCTTTCATCACAGTATTCATTTGTTTATGGCACTTTGAGTGGGCTGAGTCCTGTGCAGGCTGGACTGGTTTTTCCCCCTAAATGTTAAAACAGAAGTGGTTTCATTAAGAATTTGTCTTCTGAGAGGCAAGTGCCAAGGCAGGATTGGCCATGTCAGACACTCATCTGGGTGCCACCCGTGGGAAAGACGGAGGAAGGTGGAAGAGTGGAAGCCGTGGGTGGTGGAGGTTTGATCCCACATGAAGGAGCCGGGGGATAGAGGGAGGGAGGGAGGGGGAGGGGATTTACTGACTGCAGACGCATCTAGCCAGTGGGTGACAGCCGCACAGAGCTGATCGGGCAGCTGCACCCCACTGTCCAGCCTGGGACCAGCGTGGACTTTATGACACCCCCGACTGCACACCGATTCCTACACGTGGGGGAGTATGTGGTGCACACTCCACTCTGTTCTGCTGATTTCTGTGTCTCTCCTGGAGCCAAGGAACCTGGTAGTGGCTAGCTCCCAGGGACAGACGGATGTTGAGCTGGACCAGTCACACCTTCCCTCCTCCTCCTCCTCTTCCTTCCTACCCACCCCCCCGGTCCTCCTCCTCGTCCCTCAGTGTGTCTGTCCCCGAGAGGACATGAACTAGTCTTGTTAGGTGGGTTTAAACCACTGACACATTGAGATTCATGTCTCCGTTTCCTGTGGCTGCACCACAAAGCATCCACCACTCGGAATCAGTTTCTCTCAAAACTCTGGAGGCTGGAAGTCCGAGGCTGGGCCCTGGGCAGGGCCGGCTCCCTCTGAAGGCTCGCAGGTGGAATCTGGGCAGGACTATCTCTCAGCTTCCTCTGCTTCTGGCGCTCGCAGCCACCCTGGGTGCTCCTTGACTCACAGATGCATCACTCCCACCTCGACCTCCGTCTTCATGAGAGGCTCTCCTCCCTGCCTCTTCTCCCCTTTCTCGAGACCACCCTCACGTCCGGTGAAGGACCACTGTGCTCCAGAAGGACTTCATCTTAACTAATTCCATCAAGCATGGCTCTTCCTTCCAGGGCAAGACGAGGGGAGGGATGGAGCTTGTGTGGGTGGCTCCGCTCGTTCTGGGCACTTATTTCCCTCTCTGTGTCTCAGGGGTGTCTTCTGGGTCCCTATTTCCCACAGCCCGGCACAGGGACTCAGGCCCCATCATGCCTGTGGGGGTCTGGGGTAAGCGGTACTGCTCAGCAGCCGGCCAGCGGTGCTGATGGGGGGTCGAGGGGCAGGAAGCTGGACTGTGGTCTGAGACAGCAGCCCAGGCCACCTCTCCAGCTTTCCCCATTTGAAGGCTGGTGTATTGTGTCTGAATCCAAGCAACCTTAAACTAGTCAGCCCTTCCACTAGTTTGGGATTTGGGAATGTGATAAATTGGAGTGCTAGCTGGAAACAACTGGCCCGGGAGGAGAGACAGATGCTTAGGCTGGGACAGGAGGCAGTGTTAAGCCACCACGCCATGGGGAGCTCAGTGTGCCGGGGGGCAGAGTCAGGCCAGCAGTAATCAGCATGGCGGTCACCTTGTCCTGACTTCTCCAGGTCCAGCTGGGCCGTGGCAAGGAGCAGAGCAGCAGCCAGAGGCCACATGGTCCTGGCCGAGCACAGCCGCCTGGCACGGGCTGTTCGGGCAGCATCGGCAGGTGCCGCCCCAGGTTTTTGCCAACTTCCTGGCCAGCTCCACAGTTACACTTGGAGAGATTCTGGTGTCTCCCTATCTGTGCTGTCTGACCTTCATCTCAGGTCATGGCAGATTCACCCTGCAGTCGTGTGGCCTCCTGCATGCACTCTGACAGGCAGGAATGTGCTAGTGAAGATTCCGTACTTTGGTAGACACGGTGGATCTCACAAACACACAAACAGAACTGTGTAAAGACCTGTACAAGAGAGGAACGTGGAGGCAAAGTTGAAGGACATGAGCATCAATCTGAAGGTCAAAATCAGCCTTCTGTGGGACTTGTCCCTGGAGCACCTGAGAGTGGGAAGGGGTGATATAGACACCCCCAAACCAGCAGTGGCAGCCAGGGCAGTTGCAGGATGACTCGAGGGGACTCAGCAGGGAGAGGTACTGGCAGACCCAGCCCACTGCCGCTCTGGGCCTGTCGCCTGCGCAGTCCCGCGCAGAGCACCTCGAGTCTGGGGAGGAGCGGACAGAAGAACCATTGGTCCCAGTGGCCACTGGGGTCACTTCAGGGTCACCCACAGCAGCTGCTCTTCAGGAGTCTGCTGGGGGCGGCTCTCCTGGTGGGATGACATCCACGCCGAGAAGCAGAGAGAATTGGCCTCTGGGAGCAACTCCGCAGCTGGGGGCAGTGACAGATGGCGGGGTGGCCAAGACGCCGTCCCCAAACAGCCCGCCCTCAAGGCTCAAAAGGAAGCAGAAATGAAAAGTCCTTCTCCACTTAGAATGTGCACAAAGGAACACAAATCCAAGGCCTGGTGATTCACGTGTCATCATGAAACATCCTAAATTTTGCATGAAAATGAGACATATCAGACACTACTCCTCAACAGAGGAAACAGAGACGTTTGACTTCTTTTCTGTGTAGCAGACAGCTGTTGCTATGATAATGCTGCTTAACAAACAGGCCCAGAGCCTCAGTATTTATTTCTTTATTTCATAGGTTTGTGGGTGCACTGTTGTTCTGCTGGGCTCAGCCAGGATCTGCCAGCATGGCTCCCGGCCATGGGTGTAGCTGAGGGCTGCTCAGTGAGTCTCCTCATTCTCCTTAGAACGGTGGCCGCCTAGGCAGGTCCCTTGGACGGCAGACGTGCAGGAGGCCAAGCCACATGTGCAGGCCCAGCTGGGGCCTCGGCTGCCACCTTGTCTGCTGGCATTGCACTGACCCGCCCCAGCAAGTCATGAGACACCCTCATGGGGTGTCTCACGGTCACCCAGAGACACAGGGTCTCCTCACACACCCCACTGGGAGACCCCGGAGTCGGGAGGACAAGTCTGATGTGGACCCTCTTACAAAGAGGGGGTGGCAGGCTGGGACCCATAACCCAGTCCACCACTTTCCCGATGGGAGACTGTTCTCCAACGTGTGCGGACCTGTAGATCATGGAGAGAGTCATGTGGTACAAGCCCTCCCAACAAGAGTGAAACCAAGAAGAACATTCCCTCACTCGCCCTCTGTCTGCTGCTGTCTGCACATACACGACTCACTAGGGCGGCCTTCGGACGGACGTGTGGTTGGCTGTGTTTTCGGAGACTCTTGGCACAGCGTTCCGGTCATATTGCAAAGCCTCTGGTGGCTGCACAGAGCAACGAGATGGACGTAATTTAAGATAATTACTGGAACAAAGTATATTTTTAGCCTCAGGCACAATATGTCAGGAGGCAAATTTGATTAATGTTCTGTTCTGTGTACTCCAGAACCATCCTGGGGAAAAGGCTGAACTGTTTACCAGCATCCCTGGGTCCCTGGAAGATACCCAAAGCAGCAGTAGATGGAGTTAGGGCTCTTCGCTCCTGAAGAGTCCGGCCTCAAAGCCCTGGGGCTCCTGTAGGCCTGATAGCACCGTCCAGTGGACTGAGAGCACAAGAGACAGAAATCGTGTTCAACTGTCACCTCTCCTGTTTTCTGAGGGAGATGTTTACTGGTCGGTGCGGGCTGGGTGACGCTGCAGGGACAAGCAAGTATAGGCACAGGCCACAGTGGCTGAGCCCAGGGCGAGGTCAGCTGCCCTCTGCTGCTGCGGGTGCACTGAGGTCAGGCACGAGGCCGGATTCTCACCTCTCTGTCCCCAGGCAGGGGACGCACCAGTGATGGGGCAGGCATTCTGAGTCCTCCTGTTCTGCAGACCCTAACTCTCCTCCGTCGGAGGCAGCCCAAGGGCTGACTTCGGAAGGAGACCGCCAGGAACCCCAGGGGGGGCCACACGTCTGAACAAACTCTTCAATATAAGTTTACCTCTCAAATGAACAAACACAATCCTTTTGCTGGTTTTAAAACAATCCCTATGGCTCCTGTGTCTTATTCCTCAGTAGGTTCTGAAGTCCTTTTTAATAAACTCTCTGTTAAAGTTTCATCAGAGTATAACACACACACAGAGAAGGACACACACGGGGAGTGAGCGAGCGGAGGAACGAATGTTCAGAAACGGCACACGCGTGACCAACACACGGGTGATGAACAGACCGAGAAACTGGGTCAAGACAGGGAACGCCCCCAGCCCCGTCCGCCCCATGTCCATTTCACTGCCCAGCTCCTCTTCCCACCCTTCTGACTGTGAACCTCACGGTTTCGTCTTGCGGGCATTCGAGCTCCACGTAAAGAGATCACACGGGCTGCGTCCTCAGAGCCCGGCTTCCGTCATTTTGTGCTGCGCCTGTGAGCTTCATTTGTGCTGGTGGGGGGCTTGGGTGGTGCGTTCCCGTTGCTGTGTGGGGTCCACCTTCTCTTCTCTCGATGGACTCTCGGGTTGGTTCTGGTGTCGGACGCTTATGAACACGGCTCCCAGTCTGGTGGATGTTTACGCGTGTTTGGCCAGGTGTCTACCTGAGAGTGCCATTTCTGGGGAACAGGGTGTAACAGGGCACATGTCTGCAGTTTCTGGAGAGGTTGTGCCCGTTTACACTCCCGTTAGGCATGTACAACAGGTTTAAGGCTCGGAACTCTCACCAACACTTGGTCTTACCTCTTGTATCAGCTGTGCAGGTGGGTGTGCAGTGGCCTCCCCGTGCGGTTTCCTGTCGTCCTTCTCCGACACCTAGGGACACTGGGCACCTTGGCACACAGGCACTGGCCAGGCAGGCAGCCTCTTCTGGGAAAGATTTGGTCACGTCTGTTGTCTGTTTTCTACCAGGTTTTCTCTTTTGCCTTTTCTTACCAACTCGGAAGAAGGCTTTACGTTTTCTATAGCACAGTCCGGGTCAGGTGTATGAATGTGTCTTGACAGCATGTCCCCATTGTATGGCTTACTCTGTCCCTGTCACCCTCCATCTCCCCTTGGCAACAGCTGACAAGTCCGGCAGAGCCATCTTTGTGCAGCGTGGGGACGGCCCACCCCAGGTCTCTGCGCACTGGGGATGTGGGATGTGCTGGTCCTAGCTTTCAGCTCGTTATTCAGGACCCTGCAGTGACTTAATGTCCACTGTCTACTAAAACGTGTGACTTCTTACGAGGGAAACATCCTTTTACTCTGAGGGACCGGCCACGATTCATTTAGATCTGCCCTAAACGCAGCTGTCTTCTGAGACACTTCCACCAAAATGATCTCGGTTGCAATCACGAGAGTCTGTGGATCCACCTGGGTCCAGGGGAGGGGACCTAACATTTCTCCTGTCCTAGGACCCTCTTTGAGGGGCCCCACCTGTATGTGAGGTCCTCAAGTCACTCACACGACAAACCCAGAATGGGACACATGTTGGTTCTGCGAGAAAGGACAAGAGGCCAACTGACCTCATTCCTCCTTTGCGAGCACGGAGGGGCAGCCATACAGACTGTCTGGACACAGGCGGGCAGCGTCTGGAGGGAGAGTTTTCACTTGGAGGGGCGGAGCACTTCTGCCCTGAGCATCAGTGCGGCTTCAGTGAGGGTCGCCCCAGGGGATGCAGACCTGGAAGGCAATGGCCAGCGGGACAAACAGCCCGTGGTGGGTCGGGAAGGAACATGAATGGACAACTGCCCCTTGGAGGGTACAGCTGATCAGGACCCACCAGCAGAGAGCCCGTGAAGCTCACCCCAAGAGGCTGAGATGGCATCCAAAAACAGCCCCCACACAGGGCCCACAAAGTGCTTTCACCTGTGGGTGTCGCAAAGGCCGGACCGCTGCTGGGGACTCCGGCTGAAGGCAAGTGCCAGCAGGTGTGACGATGTGACAGCGGGGCCTGGGGAACTCCTGAGGTGCCTGCTGCCCCTCCACCCCCGGGCTGGGGGTGCAGGCATCTGAGGGACACACTTAGAATAGGCATATAAGATACACACATTCCAAAGCTGTCTGTGACTGACTATTTATAATACCAATCACTGTGCTGTAAATATAAAACATGCTGTATCTTTGATTCTAACTGGTGACCGATCCTTTTCAATATCCAAGCCACTCCTTTTGGATGTTTGTTTCCCAGCATCCTCCATGCCATTGTTTGCCACTCTGCTGAGCGAGGCCAAGGAGGAATTATTTCTTTAAAAGACATGGCGAGAGCCACACGCATTGTGATGGCATTGTTCTTCTGACAGCTCTCTCTGTGGAACTGAGAGTTATTTGTGGCCTTGTCTCTCGTGAGACCGTGAGGGAAACAAAAGCCAGAAACGTGCCTCCCGTGGACCTTCCCAGTCGTGCCCCCTGGGAAAGACCCCCCGACTTCAGGCTTTTTGTTGCAGAACCTATTGTTGCTGTGAATTGAGTGACTGATGTGTAGGTTTTGTTGGAGTCACTGTTTTATTCGACATCTTCACAGACAGTGACAGCTCGGAAGGACAGGACTTCCGTCACGACTCTGTTCCCTTGGTCTCCCCACCCGCTTTTCTCACGTCCACGAAGACGGTCAGCCTCTCCTGAAGCAGATTTGGGGGAGGGAGCCCTGATCAGCCCCAAAACTCTCACAGCAGACGGGGGCAGGGAGCGCACATTTAGGGGAGAAGTTCTGCAGCGCAAAGTCATTTGATCACATATCTTGCTTAATTCAGTGGTAACTATAGCAACTACCTATAACTGGAGATCAGTGAGCAGTGTTCCCCCTGAAAATTAACTTTGCCTTAGGCCATTTTAATTAACGAGCAAATATTTTGAGGAAGGAACAGCTCGATGTTTTTGAAAGAGAAGGGAGTAAGGAAGGGAAATGCATGTTTGTATCATTTTTACTTCTGTTTACTTTCCAGAGCCATTAAACTAGGAAAATGACCGATGGAAAAGAAAAAACATGTTTGAAAAAGGTACTTCTAGCTACATGCCTTTTTAAAATGCATTGTTTAAAAACAGGGCATGTTTGTTTTTATTTACATGTATGAAGTGCAACCATTACTCAAGTGACACCTGTTAGAGAATCACATCAAATCCCCGTCACTGCTGGGGGTTGGGGGGTGGCACCGACTCTTCCAGGATCGGGGAGAGGTGACTGAGTCGTGGATACGGGTGGCACCCTGGGTGCCTCCCCGGGTCCCCGTTCCGCAGCACCCTGCAGCAGCTGCACAGCCCAAGCAGGTTTCCAAATTCCCTGAGCCTCAGTCTCCTCATCTGTAAAAAGGCAAGCCAACTGCCAGCTCCACAGGGCTGTTGGTGGAAGTAATTAGAGCAACGGGGAACAGTACTTGGCACAGGATGGTCAGGAAACATTAGCTACTGTAATCGCCGTCAGAAGGCGTCGTGAGGCAGAGAGCGAAGGAGAGCCCTCACGGGAGTCTGGAGGCGTGGGTCCTAAGATCTCGCCAGAAACAAGCTCTGGGCTCAAGCCCCGCCCTCCCCACCATCTCTTGTCACTCACCCTCCCAGCAAACACAGTTTAGCTGCCCTGGTCTGGTCAGATCTGTGAAATGGGTGTTGGGAGATTTGCTCCTTTCTGGTGAGGATGGGAGGACAGAGCTGAGTGCTGACACCCACAATCTCACACCTTCTCATCAGCCTTGGGGTTCAGATCTGTGTAAAGATGGTGGGTGGGGGGAAACTCGCATCAGGAGCTGAGGCCATGCCCCAGAGTCCAGGCTGACCCCTGCACTGGCACTCCACTGGCGGCTTCTCCTGCACGACCTTCCCTCCCCACGCTGGGCCCACATGCTAGTACCACAGGGCTGTGTTAATGAGCCCGGAAACGATGACCCAGATGCTGGGGTGAGGTTCTGTTACCCGAACCTCCCCCTCACGTGTTTCTGATGACTTCACCAATATGTTTTCCAAAATTTGCATAAAGGAATTTTTATTCATTTCAGATTTTTTAAAAAATCAAAATAATAGGAACCTCACATAGTTCTCCCAATCACCATCAGCTGCCCTGTCATATTTTCCTGAATCTCATCAACAGTCTGAAATCTCTTCCCTTTCAAAGGTGATTTTAGTTTTGGGAAAAGCCAGAAGTCGCAGGGTGCCAAATCTGGGCTGTAGTGAGACTGAGTCACCTGGGTGATTTGATGTTTTGCCGTAAAACTCTACACGAGACGTGATGCATTGTCGTGGTGAAGCTGCCAAGCACCGGTTGCCCATAGCTGCGGTCTTCTGAATCATCCGAATAGTTTCCGTGGAGGAATGTTCAAGCTTAACGCAAAATTTGATGCAGATCCATCCCTCTACTCACTCAGTTATTTTGAATGTGACGGCCACACAGCACACATGCTCACCCCATGGTGTCTACCGCCCCCACTGACTAGTACAGTGAAGTCGTCATTGTTCACGCATGTGCATTCCAGTCCACGCTCCTTGGCTGCCAGGTCACATCGATGTGCAAACCATTCTCATTATATTAACAATGGCTGGGCTTTTTCCAGACAGACATATACATATATATCCTCTAATTTGCATTTCTTTAATTGCTTGTAAGTTTTTAAAATTTCCCTAAACTTATTCATTTATTTTTCCAGTTTCATTGGAATTTAGTTTCATTGTACAAGTTTGATGTACAGAACATGATGATTTGCTATATATACGTATTACAAAATGACTATCACCATGAAATCAGTTCATATTTATCACCCCTCTGGGAGGAGAAACTTTAAGATCTGCTGTTTCAGCAACTTTCAGATACGTGATTCACGTTACTAACAATACTCATGTGCATTTCCCTAAATTTAAAGACCATTTATATTTCTTCTGCTCATTGCTTGTTGATTCCCGATGCCCATTTTCCTTGGCTGATTTGTTTTTTTTGTTGACTTTTAAGAGCTGCGTACAGAGACCCAAAGCTTTTGTCATGTTGATGCAGTTTTTAAAACACCCATGGGCCTATCCTCTGACAAGTGTGGCCCAACTGAGTTTTCTTACCACACACTGCCAAGCTGGCCGTGTTTCTTATTTCACACACAGTAAGAACCGGGCTCGGAGGTCAAGTGCACACAAGCTGACATAAACACCAGGGTGGTGTTCGGAAGATCCATGCATTCTTTTGTCCTTCATCCCCGGGAGTCTTGCTGCCCGGCTTTGTGACCCGAGCTGCCCCGGTGGCTTCTGCTGCTGCTCCTGGGCTTTCAGCCACGCCCACACGCCCAGGGACACACACCTGCTGGTGGCACAGTTGCACTCTGCTTGTCACAGCGAACCCTCCCATCCCTGTTGCAGATCCGTGTTTCAGGACAAGCGGATACAGGTCTGGGGAAACTAGCGAGGGCTCGCATTCCGTGCAGCAGCGATGCTAGACACCCCGGGGTGAGAGGCAGCTGCCGAGACGGCCCAGGGCCTGCCCTTCCCTCCTGGGGCTGCTGGGAGGCAAGGATGGAAGGCAGGGAAAACTGTGAAGGAAAAGGGGAAGACGGGAGACTGGAATGGGAGAGGGGGAGGCAAGGAAGACGGGGTGGGGACAGAGAGGAGGGGCACGCAGCAGGCTGGCTTCCTCCCCTTCTTCCTCCCTTCCTTGGGCTCATCCCGATTTCTCCCTTTCATTCCTTTCTTCCTTCCCTCCTTCCCTCCCTCCCCCAACCTCTTCCTCCCACCCTCTGTCCCTCTTTCTTCTTTCAACTTTTCCTTCTTCAGAGACTCAAGGAAGAATCACTAAGTCTTCATCTTTAAGGAGTTACAACAGGGCTTAGAGCTTGGTATGTGCACTGTCTCAGGAGCACGAAGAATTTATTATCTATTTTCCAAACAAAGCAATAATTAGATCGCCCCAGATCACTAATATCATGTTTTCAGAAGCCCCGAGCAGACGACAAGCTAATATTTGTACAGTTGACCTGAAAACGGTGACAGCTAAGGAGCTCTTGGAGGCGTGCCCGGAAAGGCACAATTATTAAAGGATTTAGCAATGCTGCATGGAAAGGAACTTTCGGGATTCTTTTAAAAATACGTTTGCAGCTTTGCAAGTCACTGTGCTACAGTAACTGTGGCATTCGTCTCTGACGGTATAATTACATTTTAATTGTATAGCAATTATGTGTTCAATAGTAATGGAGGGGAAATCCGGACCCCAATCAGCTGCCACTGCTATGAAACATAAAGACTCCGTGCTTCACAGGGTAAAACATGCCTGTTTCCTGGTGGCCGTTTGCACCGTCTAGTTGTTTTTGAGCGTTTTCAAAGATGGTGAGAACTCTCCCAGAGGCAGCTGGCCACACACACAACCTCAAAGACACAGCCATTGTCTGTCAAAACCCAGCCAGAGGCTAGTTCACAAAATGTTCTGAAGACATATTTAGGAAAATATTCCCCTTCGGGCAGTCGGCTCCCGTGGGACAAAGAAGTCTCTAGAGATAAAAGAACACATTTTGCAGGGGGGAGGTCTGGAGGGGTGGGGGGGGCTTTGTCCAGGATTCTCGTGGGACAGCCTGTTCAGAACGATTCTCCTCTCTTTCTCCGCTCTGAGAGAGTGGGAGGCAACTCAGGCAAAGAACCACAGTGGGAGCTCACCCCTCATCCCAAAGATTCGAGGGTTTTCTTCCCCACTTTACACTCCCCACCCCCCACCTCCCTCACTTCCTCATCTGTTGTCTGGTCCCTGACAGGCCTGGAGGGGCGGAGAGGAGGGGCCTTTCCAGGGAAGTGCTGGAAAATGTTTACCAGCTGCTTGGGGAAGAAGTGTGTGCCAATTTCCATGGTGTAAATACTCCCACCGTGGCTGATTTGAAGCAAACGTGGCACCACTCAGTATACAGTTGGAAGAGTGGCACACAATTCGCCTTCACAATTCTCTCTCTCTCTCTCTTCCCCGCCCCCCCCCACCCCCGTCTATGGATCATTTGAGAGTAAGCTGAAGACTCTCTGCCCCCCTAAACATTTCAGATCACACTGTGATGTATTTTAAGGACAGACAGAGATAGTGTTCTTCAATTACGTTAGGGAACTAGATATTTGTCCCTGGTGTTTTGGGGGTTTCCCGGAATCCAAAGCCCATATCTGTGTTTTAGGAATCCCCCCACCTCCTGAATCTTGGCAGGAAGCAGGACCGGATGTGCTGGAGCCTCTGGTTCCCAGTGTCCCCTGCAGTTACAGCTCAGTCACATGGCCGCCAGTCAGGCGTGCACCCCATGTTTTAACTGGGCGGGTGAAACACTTCACCCGGTGCTGTGGGCTGACGGTGGCTGTGCTGGCTGCTGGCACGGCCCAGCCCCCTTCTCCTGCCTGTCTCCCAGCCGAGTTCTGGGAGCTGCTCCAGCCCCTGTCCGTGAACCCCTTCTTTCTCTACTAAGTCAGCCAGAGCTGTCACCAGCTGCCATGACCCTGGACCTGCGGTGGTGGGGGGAGGGGCGTCTCATGCTTCCACCACAAGCATCTTGCCACACAAAGAACGACCCAGAGTGGCTATCGCAGTGGCCGTAAAACCAGTGGAAACAAGTCTGGATGTCCGAGAGGGCAGAGCCGTCTCTGGACTCCAGCGTCCTGGGCTCCTGTCTCAGCCCCAGCACCTCCCGAGGAGCTACAGGATGCAGGATGCGCCTCACCCCTCTGGATCCCGGTTTCCCTGTCCCTGTGGCCAGCAGGCATGGTGCCCCTGGGACCGTGGAAGGGCAGAGAGGCAGGGACACTGCTCTCACACAGCTCGGGCACCATGAGTGCTTGGCGGCCCTGGCTCTGGTTGTCAGACGGTGTTTGGAGAAGAACCACATTTTTATTGTATGACACAGATGGTTTTCACAAAGGCAGTTTTCAAGATGTTGCACCCAGGCCCTGGACCCTGAAGGAAGGTTCTGCTCCTTTTCTCCAGGCGTCTGCAGAGCCCGGTGAAGAGTCCCTTCTGCCAGGAGTCAGCCTGGTCCCAGTCCTCTAGGTACACCCAGACGTACCCTCCATCTGCCTGCCCCCAGTGAGGCGCCTGATGTTTTCTGCATGATTGTCAGCCTTGCCCCTCATGAGGCTCAGAGGGGTCATGGGACTTGTCCATCCTGGACGTTAGGTCCATGGGTCTGAAAGTCTGTGCACCTGGTTGCTGGCCGCAGATGACGATCAGGACATTTCAGACCCCGAGTGTAGGGGGCGCCTGGGGGAGGGCGCTCTCTCGTGCACAGGAATGAGGGGCAAACGGCACCTGCTTCTTGAGAGGGGCTGGCAGAGGTGCTGCAGGAGCCCCGAGAGCATCCCCCACCTTCGTCTGACTCCACTCCCAGGGACCTGTGAGCAGGCTCGTCAGAGGTGCAGCCAGAGCTTGGAAGGCAGGGCGGTGTGTCTCAGCTTTACTTAGAAAAGCAGGATTTAAAAAGAACTGAAATGGCTGACAGGGTGGACATGGTCGCGAAGGTACAATGCATCCCTTTGTGCGGCCATCAGAACCCATGTCTTCGTTGGCATGAGCTAGGACTGTTAAGGGAAGGAAGGGCATGAAACTGTTCAGTGTGTCGTGTGTGCATAGAAACAGTGCACCATATGTGTGTGTGGAAACAGACACTCAGAACAGTTCTGCACAGGCAGAGACAAGGGCGATGATTGACAGTGTTTTCTACAACGTCTACAATGAGAATTTGTAAAACCGTCTACCAGAGTCTCAAGTGCACACTTCACATTATTTATTTTACTGCTTGTTTATGTTTCCTCTGCTTCATTGAGATACAATTGACACAGACATTGTACAAGTCGAAGGTGGACAACGTGATGAATTGCTTAGATTATATTTCAAAACGATTACGGCACGAGGTTAGTTGCCACATCCATCACCTCACATGACTCCTTCTTCATGGTGAGAACATTCGAGATCTATTCTCTTACCAACTTTCAAGTGCGCAGCTCGGTACTGCTGACCACGGTCAGGATGCTGTGTATCAGGCCCCTGGACGTACTGGTCTGCTAACCGGAAGTCTGTGCCCTTTGACCCACATGTCCCCCAGCCCCCACTCCGCAGCCCCTAAAATCCACCATTCTACGCTGCGTTCCAGTGCTCATTAATGTGTCCAAACGAAAAGGAACAGACACAGCAATGAATCTAAATGATCTGAATTCCAATAATGAAAATAAAATGTCCTAATAAGATTCGATTTAAAGCAAAATTAAGTGCTTAAACCTGGCACGCCCACGACAAAATGACCACAGATGATGGGAAAGAGGCAGCAGGAAAGCAAACAATAAAAGTAAAAAAAGACAGGCACCTCATCTTCATACGACCGAGTCGAAACCTGCTCAGAAGGCGCACTGTGAGAAATCTGGCCATTAAAATGAGTGGACTGCGGGGTCAGCCAGGACGGGCGGCCTCAGACCTGCCCTCGGGCGGCGTGGTGGGCAGGGCCGCAGTCCTGGAACACACAGGGCTGTGAACTGGAGTCTGGGGTGGGCGGGAGGAGCGTGGGGCCCGGCCGCTCTCTCTGCACCACTCTCGTCTCCCCCAACAGCGGAAATGCCACCAGGGCGCACCCGGCTTCTGTGCGATTAAACAGACAGTGCCCGAACTCCCCTGTACTGAAACGTAAAAGTACTGCTCAGTCCGTTCCCCTTTCCTTCCTGGTGCCGAAGAGCACAGCAACCAGACGCACAGAGGAGCGCCGATGAGACAGGTGAGGAAAGTGGACGGCGATGCGGCTGTGACTTGGGCGGCAGCTCCCGGGGCCTGGATTCGGACGCTGGTGGCCACCTCAGTCAGACTGCTGCGTGCAGAACCCCAGACCACCGTGGGGCGCGGTGAGCTGCACGGCGGCGTCTATCTTCAAGACACAAAACAATGTTTATGGGCAGAGACTCTGTTTTTCTGAGGTCGTAAAGAAATCCTCAATAAATTTTAAAGAAGTAGAAATCTCCTAATCCACATTTATGACCCCAATATAATACCTAATATTAATATTTATGTTTAAACCAGAAAAACTCTATTCCCTGCAACATTTCAAGTGTTCTTCTGAATAGTAATTGTATAGAACGAATGAAATAAAAACTTTAATAGTAATTTACTTGGAAAATAAAGCATTATATATTGAAATAAAATTGTAATAATAAATGAAACCACGCCTTTAAAAGTGTAATGGAATGTTAGATTTTGGAGGCAGGGTTAATTTATGAGCACTGATGTAACTCAAAAAATTGCAAAAGAGACATTCAAAAGATTTAGTATTTTAAAATGTTTAAATGCATAAGTGAGGACAGGGTGAGGTAAGACATTCCCAGCAAATACCCAGAGTCCACACAGCGCTCACAAACATCAATTAGAAAAAATTAAAGGCCCCACACATAGGCGGGTGAAGGGTTTGGGGGAACAGAGCACACTTCATCATCAATGTGTATGTAATAGGCATGGAGCAAAACCAGGTATTTCATTAAATACCAATAGATTCTTCCTGGGAGCCAAATGTCACATCCAGCCCTGGGCCGGAGGGAGCAGAGGTGTGTGTGCAAGGGTGGAAGTGTCGGGACTTAGCATAGTTAAAACAGAGAAACCACGGCGACGGGGCAATGCAGAGATAATGGAATGACCTTCCCTGGAGAATTTTGTACTGTCATCACATTTGTCGCCAAGCCAACGTTGAGCAACTGGAAGTGGATGACGTTGAGTGACAGGAGCACGGAGCGCATGCCCGCTCAGTTGGCCGAGACACAGACTCGCAGGCAGGTGGGCCAGGCTGGGGAGGGTGCGTGGAGAGGGAGTGTGGTGCTGCCCACGGGCAGCCAAGCAGGAGCAGTGGTGGAGAAGGCAAGCCGCCCGGCTCCAGAAGGTTGCATTCCCCCCGCCCCCATGTACCTAGTCTTCCCACTCCAGGCTCGTCCCCTGCTTTGGGAAAACTTCTGACACCCTGGCTTTGGGACCATCCTCCGTGTCCCTACAGCACCCTGTATGACCACTCTTCGAGACTGGATCCTGTTTTGCCCGCAACCCCAGAGGGCTAGGGGCGGGGCATGGACCCTATCTGGTGCGGCCCCAGCTCCTGCCTCAGAGCCCCCTCAAGGAAGCATTTGTCTAAGAACCCAGACATTTGGTTTCTGCAGAAGAAGTCCAACAGCTCCATGACCTTTCTCAGAAAATGCAGACCTTCCCCCAACAAATACCGTGAATTTTAAGCCAGAATTTCACGTTATAATTTGGCATTCCGCAGCATCGTAAGTGGGGAGGTTCCGGGGGAACCCTCATGTTGAACAAGGGGCTGTGAGACAGGTGGTTCGTGTCCGTGCGACAGAGAGGCCAGGTAATTCTCTTCAATCCTGATTTCAAGAATTTCACTGTACTGACAGCGCTTGAAAACCTGCACCTTTCCCATGCTTTGGGGGGAGGGGCAGCAATCCGAGCTATTGCCAGTCTTGGGTGACTTTGACGCCCCCATCCCTGTGTGTGTGTGCGCACTCACACATACGTGTACCTGCCAACACATGTGTGCTTGGCCACACGTCCGCTGGTGAGCAAAGGTTTAAATCCAGGCTTCACTCCAAATTCTATTTCTTTTTTATGTGTATTATATATTTTTTCTGTTTGTTGATGGTTAATTTCATTTTTTTTGCTTTTTTAACTTTTTTTTATTGTTGCTCAAGTACATTTAACTCCATTTCCCCCGCACCGCGCCCCACCAGCCCAGCCGTCCCCACCTCCCGCCCTTGATCCTGCCCCCTTTGGTTTCGTCCATGTGTCCTTCATGCATGTTCCTGAAAACCCTTCCGCCTTCCGACTTCTATTCTATCGCCGCTTTTCTCAGTCCCTCCTGAGCCCTGAGTCACTTGGAGAGTTTAAAAGCCATTTGTCAGCAATAAAAACAAAAGACACAAAGAAACAAAAGGCATTGTCCTGACCCCCCTCCCCCAACTCTCCAGAGTCGGTGCCAGGCTCTGTCTTTGTTCCCAGCTCCCAGATGCCAGGCAGCTGTTTTGCCAACTCCCCCAGAACCCTTGGCAATCGGTTCAAATCTGAGAGCTGAGCCCTGAGAAGTGGACTGCAGGTTGGAGGCTCATAGGCTGTCAGCCGAGGGGTCACAGTGGGGTTCTGTGCTCACTCAGTGCTGGAACCCCAAGATGAGCAGCGAGTGCCCACCGCCGGCTGATCTGATGTCCCTAGTGTAGGTCTTCTGGTCTCCTGCCCCGGGGGTCAGGGGTCAAGTGGTGGTGTGGGGGGGAAGCCTGGTGTCTGCATCCCTGTATGAGCTCTTCCCTGGGGCCTCGGGGGGCTGTTGTGTAAGTCAGATTTCTCCCCGGCTTCCCTTGCGGGGGTTCATACTTTTCAAGTCTTTCGTGCTTCTTTGTGGGTTTGTCCTGCTTATCATTTTGGTGGCATTTCGGGAGGAAGTGTTGCTCCACGCGTGTGTTGAACTTGCCGCTTCTTGACGCTGCCCCAGGCCTGCTGTGTCTTCCCCCCATCCTCTAGCCAGGCACCCACAGGGATACGTGGTCAGCCTCTGCCCTCTGGGGTCAGCCCAAGCTGGGTCACTGATGAGGAGCCCAGCCCGTGGCTGGCTGAGTCTGTGGACCTCAGCCCCTTCTCCCTGGTCTCAAGGAATCGCCCACAGCCTGCACAATCCAGGCACGTGGTGTCACGCTGCATTCCTGAGAACACCCACCCTCAATTTCCGTCTCTGCCGAGGGGTTGGAAGTAATCACCAGGACACCTTGTCCCCAGGGTGCTGAGACCAGGACACGCCACAGCTGCCTTCGGCTGAATGGGCCAATGAGCTAAAGAAACGGGGGGAGGAGAGATGGACAGAGGGCAACGTGGCTCTCACATAGGCCGTCTGTCAGCCTGGGAAAGGCTCTTGTGGGCAGCTCTCGGGATCTTTCCTTAACGGTCTGTAGGGGGAAGAACGATTCAGACGGGACCCACTGCTCCCACTCACACCCCACTTCCCAACGCCTCGGTGCCTCCCTCTGGAAACAGCGGGAGGTGACCGTCGAGGGGACGCAGTGCGGAGCAAGCCTCCTCTACAGCCCCGTGCACTTCCAGGTGAACAAAAGCAGCGGAGGCGGGAAGGACGCTAAGCTAGCTGCTGAGAACCTGAGGACCCCTGGAGGTCCTCGGCCTCGTTTCCTCTGACAATGGACCATCCTCTCCCCCGCATGGCTGTCTCAGGGGGCCCAGGCCTCAGGGGAGCCGCCTCGTCAAGCCCAGAGTTCACCTGCTGCCGGTGGGGGAAGGGAAGCAGCAGAAACGGGGCCCGTGACCCCCACGGCCACTCTTCCTGGTGTCCCCAGCACGTGTCATAGAAGGATAGTTCCAGACACAACTGTAAAGGGGGTCACAGCACGGGATGCTCTTCAGAGGCAACTGTCACAAAACGCTAATCCATGAGGAGACAATAGTGGGTTTTCAGAAAAAAAAAAAAAAAGGAAACCCGGATGGCTGAGCATTTCTGCTGTCTTTGAAAAACCACTAAAACCACCGCAGGAGCCCATGTGACAGAAGGAGGCTTCCTGCCAAACACGGGGACCGTGACAGCCTTCCTCCCCGTGGCCGAGACCCTCTGCCGGAAGTGGAAGGCCCTGTCCGGAGAGCACGCACTATTCCCATGGTCACCAGACACTCCCTCCCGGAGAGGAAGGGGGTGGCCTGCCAGCCTTCGGTGAGTGTGATAGTGCAGCTCAGTGCTGATGGGGGGTGGCACTGAAGGGCAATTAAACGTGAGGACACAGTTCAATGTGACGGCCACCCGAGAACGACTCAGCTTTGGCAACAGACCGATGAGAGGCATTTGTTTACTAGAAACTAAATAGCATTTGGTGTTTTCTTAACATCTTAGACTGATGGAGGCTTGTGGGAGAGGTAAACTATTTCAGAAGCCACAGAAGTACTCCTAGCTCCTCGCTGGGTGGGTTCTGAGGGAAGCCGGTGGTCCCCAGCAGCCCCCCATTCGGGGCTGGGAAGAGAGGAGGCCGCTGGGGCATCCCTGCTGCTGACAAGCTCAATTCATGGCCTCATTACAATGGCCAAAGGGACCGAGGGACGTTTTGAGAAACGGCTGATAAAACAGGTTCAGGTAAATCAGAAACAGACATGAAGACTCACTCCAGGAGCCACAGTTTTGGGGGGTGCCAGCAAGACACAGGGAAGCAGCTGACATTTTCCAGGGGCAGGCCTGATTATTTCCCACAGTCTTCTTTTCTCAGCACTGCGCTGTGGGGTTTGGTAATAATATATCAACAGTAAGTATAATTGTAAAAGGGCATGGGATATAAAGATAATGATGGAGCTTTTAAATTTTAACAATAGTTAAGAGAATGTCAAGCCCAAGTTCAGGTTGAACTATAGACTTAAAAAACCCTCTTCTGAGCACAAGGTTGTCCCAACCTTAGAAAAAATAAGATAGAAACAGTTTAGACCAGTTCGCCAAACCATGTGTCTCAACCTTTATCGAAGAAAGAATGCTTCCAGGTATCTGTTCAGTGAGTGGCAGAGCTAGCTTCGGACCACAGCACAGAGCAATGCCAGAGTAAAGAAGAAAAGGCATGTGGGTCATCTGACGTGCACAGAAAAAGTATTTAGTGACGCTCAGTACCTATCAATGAAGAAAAAGCTCTCAGCAAGCTGGGAGAAGACGTGAACTTCATAACTTCCCACGGTGTTATCATACCCGGCACTTGCAGCCTGCCTTCAGGTCCTGGTGGAGAAGACACATCCTTTCTGAGACTGGTCACAGGACAAGATCACCGGCTATGACCGGTGCTGATGACGATCCCGTTGGGGCTCTGGCCACCAGTGACAGGAAGGGAATGAATCAATAATATAGGAATTAAAGCAAAGAAGTAAAACCAACATCACTCACAGGTGAACGACCCCTCATCTAGAAAAACGAGCAGGCAAACCTCAGGCGAACCTTCATTCACGTCTCCCCGCAGCAGTACTAACCACTGAAGTCACAAAGTCACGAAGCCAGTGACGGATGCACAAGAATGATGCATTCCTAAGTGTTTAGAAATTAGCTTAACACAGGTTCCTGTGGTAAAACCTCAACGTTACGGGGAAGGACGTAGAACATGATATGGATAGTATCTGAATATATTTTTATTTTATCTTAGCTTTTCAGGGACAATGGTCACATTTGACGAGAACCCCCTTACACTCCATCTTTACACTGTGTCCTTCATGTCTGGTGGCGATGGTTAATAATAATGCATTGTATCCATGAAGTCTGCCAGGAGAATAGACCTAAAATGTTCTTACCACACACAAATAAGTTAGTAACTATGTGAGGTGTTGTGTATATATATTTTAAGATTGTACTTATTTATTTTTAGAGAGAGGGGAAGGGAGGGAGAAAGAGAGGGAGAGAAATATCTGTGTGTGGTTGTCTCTCATGCGCCCCCTACTGGGGATCTGGACCGCAACCCAGGCATGTACCCTGACTGGGAATCGAACTGGCCACCCTCTGTTTCGCAGTCCAGCGCTCAATCCACTGAGCCACACCAGCCAAGGCAGGTGATGGATATATTAACTTGATTGTGGTGACCATTTCACAATAAATACATACATTAAAACATCGAGTTATGTGCTTTAAATATACATGATTTTTGTTATTTGTACCTCAGTACAGATGGGGGAAGATTCATTCTGCTGCGCACTCATGGTGTCTGCAACGACAGACCACATGGAGCGGTCTGCAGGGAGCAGAATCCAGATTATGTAACAGCTCTCACAAATTGGTGTGGAAATAGGCCACAAACTCAAGAGCCAACAGGAATAAAATAGAAACACATTTCATGGGAGAGAAAACACCGTAAAATACAAGACTTTAAAAGCTTGAAAAGATGTTCAACTTTGCTAAAAAAACAATGCACCCGAAACAAAAAATGTGCATTTTCCAGGAATGCATACTGTCGCAGGTTGAACCTCATCCCCCTAGAGCCCACATGCCGAAGTCCTAGCCCCCAGCTCCGCAGAAGGTGACCGTGTGTGGGGAGAGAGTCTCTAAGGAGGTAACGAAGTTAGAAGTGAGGTCATTCTGGTCGGTCCTAATCCAATGTGACAGGCGTCCTTGTAAGAACGATCGGGACACAGGACACAGAGGAAAGGCCATGTGAACACAGACGGAGGAGACGTCATCCACAGGCCGAGGGGGGGGCCTCAGAAGACCCCAATCTGCCCACGTTTGGTTCTCAGACTTACAGCCTCGGGTCTTCCTTCTTCCTTCACAAACCCCGACACCTCAGTCACGTCCCAGGGCAGTTTTTCACGAATGCCCAGTCCAGCTCTCCCTAAATATGAATGGAGGTGATTTACACACTACTTATGGTACCAAAGACGACTAAAGTATTTGCAGAAGTTAGATCGCTTCAAACACACGTACAGGAAGGTAACGGAAAGCACTGCTCCCCAGAACACCATCGTTTTCTAGGGAGGTGGCCAAGGCAGTCCCTGAGCGGGCTCTGAGTTTCAGCAAAGACTCGGGAGGCAACGCCACTGCACATACAATTAGACAATGAAGGCGTCGGGGCCAGTCCAGCCAGGGGCTTCCGAAGCAGCTGTGACTCACGAGATGGAAATAAGGATTCTTTTCCTTTTATCACCCCCTCGACGAGTGTGTTGTTGAGTTTCCCTCTCATTCCCTCCCGTTCCCTCCCGTTCCCTCTCATTCCTTCACAACGTCTTGGGTGGGACCCAGCATGTTCTGGGGTTACTTTGGGTGTTAACACTGGATCAGGCCAGAAGCCTCGCTGTCAGGGCGGGTGCATCTTCCCTTCATGAGCACGTGCTGGAGGCCCAGCCCTGTCTACCTGGATCGGAGGACAGGTGAGACACACCTGTCTGTGTGCCCACTGCCAGCGTCCGGGGAGGGAGGATGGTTCTTTCCGGCCCCCCACTGTTGAGCTGACGTATTTCTCGGTGGGTTGGCTGCCGCTGCTGCTGTCTCACCACGGCTGTCGCTGCTGTCCGAGGGGCAGGAAGTGAGTCCTACCATCTCGTGGGATTTATGGTCATCTGCTGTACCATCCCCTCGGGCAGGAGAGCCGCTGTCCCCAGGGGCCTACCCCCCAGCCTCCATCCCGGCTGTCCTGAGCCATGAGCCGCCTGCAGGCAGAGCAAGGGCATTGGGGTGCTGGGGTGTTTAGCAGTAAGTCTGCCCATGAGAGAAGGGGTATGCACACATTCACGTACAGATGGTTATTCTCAGTTTTACTGATACAAAGCATGCACAGCCTCAAATGCATAAATAATGAAATATGCAATGCTCTTCACTGAAAACTCTGTGTAGCCCATCGATTCTGATAGGATGCATTCTTGATTTCTGGTGAGCTCTGCCCACAGCGGCCCCGTGGCTGCAACTGACAGACAAAAATAAAACCATGAAGCACATGTTGGAACTTGTTTATCGATGGTACAGGAAACCTTTTTGCTGAATCAGATAATAGTTCCAACATTGGAAGAAAATGTCCTCAATGCTTTGCGCTATTCATAATACAGTGGCTAGAGTCGTGCCTACTTTCAAATCTAACTTGCATTATTAACAGCTTCATCATCAATTTCTGGAGTCTAGGCCACGGATGTGACGGTAAAGCGAGCCCCGGCTCACAGCATTTGCGCATGTCCACGGTGGGCACGCCCTCCGCCAGCGTGCTGTGGGGGTGAGATTGGGGCTGTGTGCATCAGCCCGGGGTCCAGCGCAGGGACAGATCATCTGCACCAGCAGGCGTAGATGACGGCAGAATGTAGTAAAACAATCAGGACGATGAGTTTCGAGTATTTATTACCTTTGTTTTTGACACGATTTGTTTTACGGTGAATTTATACAGTTTAAGTTTTAATCATGGCTCAACACTGGCTCACAAAATTCCTGAAAATTTTCGCTGATTCTCACAAGCCAATACAAGCTGGCTCTGGGACACGGGGGAACCAAACCAAACCTGCACTGGGGTGCCGCCAGCCCTGCCCGTGGTCCCCCAAAAGGAACCGGTCCTGTGCGCTGCAAACAGACTGGGGAACTTCTCGGTGCCCCGCGGGCCCCCCAGGCCGGAGCTGGTCGAATCAGCTTGAACACACATGACCTAGGAAAGCAGCCAGTGGATGGCTCAGCTTCTCTGTTAAATTCTCGGGATCAGAACCGAGATGTGGAGACAGTGGCAGCAGGTAGCACAGCAGAAAGAAGGCACGTGGAGGAAAACTGAGGCGGTCAACAGTGAAACTCGAGCCCAGAAGGAAGCATCACAGACTCTTGGCTAAGGGCACGATGCTACCCACACTCCAAACCTTCCTGAACCCCGGTTATTCAGATTCCCCCTTTTCATTTTTTTAATCTTTCCTGTACCCACACCTGCACCACTCACCTTTGAGCTAGAAACAGGCAACACCTAAGACAGCTGTCCCATCATCTGCTTGCCCTGACGTTGCCTAAATACTAATGTGGGCCCAAACCAGGTACCACTGCCCTCTTCGAGGGTGTCTCTGACTTTTCTGTTTCCTGTTAGAAATCCTGGGGGATGGGAGGGCAGGGGGTTGACCAATGAGTACTGAATTCTGCAGGGCACTGTCCTGTAGCCTGGGGTGCCAGAGAAGTGACAGAACAAAGATTCGGGTGGCCTGGATGGCACCACAACCTTGGTGGCCAGCCATAGAAACATGAAGAACCATGGAGAAAGTTAGGTTTGGTCACAGGCCACCACAAGGACCTTGCTGTCACAAGTGGCCACACGGTTGTAACACAACCACTGAGAAGCAGATTTTCTTCGGGCCTATGAGTCACTGTCCCAAATCTGTGTCCTCCTTCACGTGCGTGCAAAATGAGATTATCTACACGTGCATTTTTCTCACACTTCTGGAAGGATGGAACACACGAGGGCCAATTCTGTACTTCATTCCCAAGACTTTGGACTCCTTGGCTTCAGCTCACTGCCACCAGCTTCTTAGTTTAGAAAGCTTTGGTTCTTCCATGAAAATTGGGCAGCCCCCGCACCCATGGCTCACCCGTGAAATTGCCAAAAGTTCCCAAGTGTGCCAAGACACCCTGTGGGCAAGGCTGTGGGCGGCAGACATTCTTATACATTGCTGGGGGTGAGGCAAAAATGGTGTGACCCCTTTATCCAAAAAATCCTCCGGTGCATGTGCCCTTAGACCCAGCAATTCCTCAGAATTTATCCTGAGGACATCATGAATTCACCCTAATTTCCATCTAATAATGGTTAATCACTGAAGCATTGCTTATAATTATAAGATTTTGGAAACTGTCAAAATGCCTGAGCAAGGAACCCCCCTGGACCAAGGAAACTGGCTCAGTAAATAGACTCGGACACATGCACACGATGGAGCACTCCTGCCAAGACAGAGATTCCTCCTGCTTGCTGGCCAAAGGTGGATCACATCCTCTACTTGTTATCCACTGCGGTGTCACAGACTGTCATAAATTTAACAGCTCAAAAGAACACACATTTATCATGTGGTTCAAGAGTCTGAGCACATCTCAGCTGGTTCTCCGCTCAGGGTCTCACAAAGTGGCAATCAGCACATTGGCCGGGGCCGGGGCCTCATCGGAAGGCTCAACTGGGGAAGGAGCAGCTTCCATGCTCATCTGCTTGTCGGCAGGAATGAGTTCTCTGTGGGCTGTTGAACTCAGGGTCTCGGTTTCCTGCTGGTAGTTGGCTAGAGGGAGCCCTCAGATCCTTGTCTCTTGGGTCTCCCCATGTGGCTCTTCATCCAAGGCAGCAAATAGAGCCACGCTCTTGGCAAGACAAAAGTAACAGCTTCTTATCACCTAGTCACAGAGGTGGTGTCCCATTATTCTTGGTTACATGGAGGTCACCAGTCCATTCCACAGTGAAGAGGAGGGAATTACAGGAAAGTGTGAAGGTGGGATCACCCTGAATCTTCTGAAGTCCACCCTCCAAAATCCTATTGATTTGCAAAGAACCTATAAGGTTCAGAGTTCTTAAAACTTGCCCTTTGGACCAGAATGTTTCTGCCCAAGATCAAGAAACAAGAAATAGCAATGAGGGCTGCAGAAGTCATGGAAATGAGCCCCCAAGATCTCCTACGACAGGGAGCATTATTGACTGACAGCCCCAGGTGCCCCCCTGTGGACCCACCACCACCACAGTCTTGTCGAGGGCCCACTTCCTGCAAGTAGCTCCCAGTTCAGGGCTAGGCACTGTGGGGCCACAATGCCAGCTGATTCCTGCCAGGTACACAGCTCTTCCAACAGGCGGCTTTTGGTCCAAGGACTTCCCATCAGCCCAGCCCCACCGTTCTTGGAACGGCACTGCAGCCTGAGACTCTTCCCGCCCTATCTTCCCTCCTTCCTTTCCTCCCTCCAGAGGGGTCGGATCCTCACAGTGAACTCCAGGCCCTCCCTGCCTCCTCCTGGCCCCTCCCATCGATGTGTCCCCCATGTTTGCCCACAATGAACCATCGTGTGTGTAACTCCTGTCCTGGGTGCAGTGACTCTGCATGGCACCCTCTCATTTTCAAGTGCATAGTCTTCGAAGGGCCCTGAAGAGGTAGGTCATGGACTAACTGGCCTCCTGGCTGGTAGGGGAGGGGGTGCCCTGGGCCAAGCCCATACCCAAATTCCTGGTCCATGATGCAGGTCCAGGACCACTAGACCCAACCTCAGGATAAAAGTGCCCTTTGTTGGCCACAGCAGGGACAGAAGGTCCTTGGCACGGTGTGTGAGCTTCACTGGAGGGGAGACTTGGGCCCCTGAGCCTGTGGAAACCAGGCACGCCACTGACAGCGGCATTCTTTGGCCTTTGCCTATTAGTTGGATCTCCAGGCTTAACAAAGGAGCTCATTCTTTAATTCTGGAAGGGCGCACAGCCAGCGTGTGTCTGTGCCACCTCTAGCCATCCCCCAAAGAAGGCCCAGTGGGTGCCAGACTCAAAATGCCTGGGTCACAGCCTCCAGGTCCAGCTTCAGTCCAGACTAGCCTTTCACACCGAGTGGCTGCGAGCCTGACCCTACTTGACCCCTTTTCCTAATTCCAAGGTTAAAAGCCGTTTGTCAGCCCAACCCAGAAATTAAGTAAACAAGACTTCCTAATAAATTCCATGTTCAAGCAGCTCGAAATATAAATTGTATTCATCTATTACAAAACAACAGGGGGAAGAAAAATGCTTCCAAGAGTTTTAAATGAACTGGCTGGTGAGGCGTAAGGTCCTCCAATTTGATTTTACTTGTAAAGAATGTTACCGTATGAAACATCAGTGATAATTCTGAATAAATTTGTGCAGGCATTCAACTGACATTTCTCCACATTTGCTGTGGCCCAGACTCTGTTCTGCATACTGAGGACACAGTGGGAGGAAAAGGAAAAAGAAAAACAAAACATCCTAGAACCCTAAAATCACAAGAACCACAGGGTCAAGGACTTGGAGTGGACTCCATCACAATGCTGAAGTTTGGTTTGGGGATTTCGAAAGGACTTGTTGATACACGTTAATATTTCCTTGAAAACACTCTTCAGACTGGCAGCAATGCATTTCTGATGACTCGAGAGCCTTCCGAGTATGACATAGACCGGGAAGGGTCTGCTCTGTTCAAATGCACGTCTCCCATTACACAGTCCACGGGGACTCTCCCGCCGACCCCTTGGCTGGTTTGCAACAAAACACGTGCAGCTGAAACCGTCGGGAGAGGACGAAGGAGTCGTTCCCGCCATGTTCTCAGACAGAGCCTGGACGCCTTGGGCGGCTAAGTTCTGAGTTAGCACCAGTCCAGTACCTCAGCCTCCTTCTGCACTGGCGGTGGAATGCCTTCCGCCTGTGACACAGTGTCACCTGTGAGCTGGTGGCTGAAAGTGTTGGTGAGTCAACCTGACATCTGTACCTGCCCCTCCTCCCCTGCCTGCCTTTCCTAGTGAGGCCACAAGCAGGGATGACATCCTGGGAGAAGTGTATGCCTTCTGCAGGGTCTTACCTGGGGTTTCGATGTCTGTGGCCATCGTGTTAATTGTCCGTAATTTCCTCTGAATTTGTGTGTTATGAATGAAAGCCAGTAGGACAATGCAGCATGCCCCGGGGGACTTGGCGCTCGGCTGGCCTCCCCACCACACGTTCTCCACCACCCTCTCCCCCAACCACGGTGCTGCAGCAGGGGACCCGGCAAGGGTCAGGAGGTGCACCCCGGGCACGGAGGCGGGGCGGCAGAGCCCAGGCACCCATGGGTGTCTGCACTTCCTTCCTCCGCATCTCCGTCTCACAGTGGGGAACTGCAGATGAGAAACACCGTGGCAGGGGAAAAGAGAAACTGCAGGAGAAAGAAAAAGCTTGTCCCCTCCTCTTTGCACAAGGGGTTCCAGGTTTTCACTTGTCACGGGTCCTGCAAGTTATGGGCCAGCCCTGGACTAGAGCCAGAAGCTATCTCCTGGCCACTCTCACAACCCAGAGGCCGCCACTGCGTGAGACAGATCTGGCCACGGCCCACCTGTGAAGGGGGCTCCCTTGGTGCTGGAAGTGCTTGTCTGATTCACTGTTGATTTCCCAGAACAGGACAAAATGCAGGTGATCAGGACAACGTGATAGAATTCACTACATAAAGCCCATCGTGCACGTAGGTGTGTGCTGACTGTATCATTCCCGGGCTTGCGCCAGCGTTCAGTGCGTCACGCTGACGTGACAAACGCTTCCGGCACCTTTCATTGATACAAAGCTTTCTGTTCTTCTCACGATTTTTTTTTGCACCAGACTCTACGTTGGTGCTAATATTGACCTTTACATTTGCACATATGCGTCCCCATCTTGGCCCATTCATCATCAGCAACTCCTTTGTGCTTTTGAAGGATCTCTTATTGATGTTATATAGCTGAATTTTTATATTTTTGTGCCCAGTGTGAAAATCTTTGCTTTCCCACAAGTCAAGGCACCCAGTTTCCGTTTTCATCTGTGATGGATACAATAAGAGTATACATTTCCTATTGGCCGAGTCTCTAAAAATGGTCTTCATTCTTCTCGACTTCCCGTGAGTGGTTCACGTTTTCTACCATGGAGCTTTGTTTTGCTTTTCTATAGTTTTACGAAACTGTTAGGGCCCACCCATGTTCTCTTGACTTAATTTTTCACCGGGACATCTATAAAGTCCGTCATTCTCTTTTAACGTTGAGAATTAACTACAATCACTTTCTGTCTTCAGACAGCAGGACCTTTGTCTATCTGTTGCTTCCTCATCTCCCCCCCACACTCTGCACCCCCCACCCCGGTTCTGCAGGAGCCGTGGGAGGTGTACTTCGGGGCGCACCCTTCTTCATCCGGAGCCCTTTCTCAAAAATCGCTTTACCTGTCATCGCTACAATATCAAACAATTTTAGCTACTTATCAATTAGCCCAGTTCCCTTGTTCACGCCATTTCTTTTCCAGCCCGTCTCCCCTTTTGTGACGTTTTCACGCAGACTTACTTTTCGTTCTGCTTTACTGCTTACATGAATAATCTTTTTACGATGAGCAGCTGCGGTATGTTTTCTGAGCCCTTTAGTAATTTAAAATCGCTGTGTCTTTGATGTGAACAACCATGAGTTTGGGAATAAGATTCCAAGGCCACATTTTCCCCCCCTGAAAACCCTATAAAAATCACTGTCTTTTCATTTTGGGTTGCAATTAGAAGCCTAACAAAAATGTTCTATCTTTCCGTCTACATAATCTCTGTTTTTCCCTAACCAAAATCAGGCGGATTTCCTGTCTGTGTTTGAAATGCACACGTCACCAAGATACAGCAACGTGGGGGGCATCTTTCCGCCTTCCTTTGATACTTTTTGTTTGTTTTTTTATCTTTCCTACGATATGTTTAAAAGAATCTTCCCACTGGGAACATCCCCCACCCAACCCTCTATTGACCCTGCCCCCCTCCCCCACTCCCCGTTTCCCCTCCAATTTCACTGGAGGGGTGTGATCCACAAGCTCAGACCCTGACCTGCCCCTGTTCTCTCATCTTCATCAGCCGGAGGCTGAGATGATCCCTGAAGGTCGCCAGCGTGGACTTCAGCTGCAGATCAACATACAGGCTGTCCTCCGTGGCAGTGAGGTGGTAACTCAGGGCTTCACCTGCGGGGGACCCCCGTGCATGTGGTGACTTGGAAGAGATAGGCCGAGGGAAAGACTACATTTCTGAGTGTGCGTGGGCTGGGGAGAGAACCCCAGAATGTCCTGCTATGGGACAATAAGGCAGCTGTGTGTCTGGGGGCCGTTGGGTGTCAAGGTCCCAGGTGCAGCTGAGTTGCTGCCTTTGCCAAGTTGAGGACGTGTCCCAGCTGAATGCTTCCGGTGACAGCTTTCTCAGGGAGAGACTTTGTGGGGCCCCAGGAAGCGTCGTTCTCTTCCTGACCAACCGCTACCAGCCCAGCCGCCCCTCCAGTCCACCACGGGGGGTGCGGAGGAGCCCGGTCCTCTCAGAGCTAGAAGTTCCGAGCTAGATGTTCCAGAAGGGCTGGAGCTCAGATGCTGCGACAGATCTGTGGTCTGCCCGTCTGTGGCTCTTTTCTGGGTGTGCTCACTGAAGCCGTGGCCAGTGGAAGCAACCGCCCTTCTCTCCCTTCCAGCCCCAGGTTAGAAATCTTTGCACTGGACTCTCACAACAAAGCTTCACTTTCTGTCTCGTGCTGAGCAAAATGCCCTCGGAGAAATGACAGTGATACTGTCGGTCTCCACCGCGAGACACTGGAGCTGTTCTCAGACAGAGTCTCAGTCTCCCACTCTGCGCCCGCTGCCCCCACACGGTAACAGGGGTGGTGCCCCTGGACCTCTGGGCATGCAGGCTCTCTGAGCCTCACCCCCCACTTTTTAGGCAGGCTCTCATTCTCAGGACACGCATGCTGCTTCACGTCACTCATTTCATCACTGGGCGGTTGCTTCCAATCGAACGGCCAGTGTCTAGCGTGGGTGCTACGACTCTCCGGTCCTGTACGGCTGGTAACCATATTCACACCACTGAGCACTAGATGTCCAGAACTCTCTTACCCTGCTCAGCGGAACTGCACACCCCTTGGTCAGCACCTCCCCGTCTCCCCCACCTGCCGGCCCCTGCCAATCAAATCGCCACCCCACTCTCTGCTTCTGTGCATCTGACTACTTAAGGGCCCGCATAGAAGGGAGCTCAGGCATGTTTGTGTTTCTATAGGCACATTCGCCAGCCTTATACAAAGAAGGAAACCCTTCACCAACAGGCCAAGGCTGCCGTCGTGCAGGGCGGGTGGGTCAGGAGAGCTAACGTGCAGCCTGGTGACCACAGTTGACGGAGCTGCGGAGAGGGCTGGAAGGGCGCCAGGAGGGTGGACGCCCAGCACTGCCCTCACACACACAGAAACGGTAGCTCCGAGGAGATGCCGTGTCCATTAGCTTGCAGTAGCAATCACTCACTGCGTAGAGGTATATAGAGAATCATCCTGTTGTGCATTTTGACCATACACAATTTTATTTGAAAAATCTTTTCTAAAAGAAGGACGTCCTGGCATTGGCGACGACAGGGGTGAAGTGGGAGGACATGGAGCTGAGTGAGATCAGCCACTCCTTCCGGCCGTTCCCCCGGAGCTCACTACAGAGTGATGGACGCTGGCCCGGAAGTCCATGCGGCGGACATGTTGGAATATAGAGATGGGGAGGTTCAGCCAATCGGCATCCTCCACTCGGCATGAACTTTCAGATACTGGCTCCTCCCGGGGTGAACTGTAAGAAGATTGACACTTCCAGGACAGAGGCTGGTTATTAAGTGGCCCTTGTGGCCTGCACGGTGTCATTCTGTGCAACGTCTGAGCCTCCCAGTTGTCCCCACTCTGACTGGGAGCATCCGATTCCCACAGCTCCAGCCGCGGCTGCCACTGCCTGACTCCCAGCCCTTCGGGGATTCTGGGACCAAGCTACCTGACGTCAGAATAACCCTTCAGCTTCAAACAACAACAAGCAAAGCAATGGTAAATAAAACAGCTGTTTGAACCAACTGTGATTTTTTTTCCTCTTGAATGGGTGTTCTAGCCACTGACAACTCTAGAGAGAGCCTTTGCAAATGAGGATGCGAGCTAAATGATGGCTTTTTTGTGCTGGGGTGACTTCCTAGATGAGGTGACTGACGTCTCCGTGGGTCTCAGATGTGCGAGGTTGTAATTAAGAAGCGACTGATGCGGGCTGACAGATCCCCCTCTGACTTTCTGACACCGTTGCACAGAATAAATTCCACTCTCAGCCTTGACACCGGTTTCCAAGTTAACCATTTCTGTCACTCGCCCTCTTTCCCAGGGTTCGCGTTTTCCCTGCACTTCTACATGTCAGTTCCAGGAGTGCTGTTCTTCAGGCCTGAATGGGATCTCTTTTCAAGGACTATCCACGAGTGCCATTAATCTGTTTCTAAATTTATGTCTTTAATTGATTTGTAGTTCAAGGAAAGAAACCCCGTGAGTGATTTAAACAAATCAAAACATGCCAGAAGGCTGAAAGTGAAAGGCAGCACACTTTTGCCCACTCACTTGTCCCTAAGCCTTGTTGCCTGCTTCTGATGGCTGTCCCCTAGACCTAAATTCTATGCACGCACCACTCCATTCTGACTTACCTGCTTTGCGTGTGCTCTTGGCTTTCTGTTATGATGTATCCGGTCAGGTCAGCATCCCCCATTTCCCTCCACCCAATACAGTCACATTGCTGCTTGTAGTCACTTTCACAAACATTATCCCCCGTAAACTTCCTCCACTCCTAGTTGTGTTTCCAAGTCTGCTTCCCAAAGGCCCAATTAATGCAGTGGCACCAGGGCCTCTGAGAAAGCAGGAGGCAAGGTGGGGTCTGAGCAGGGTGATTCGGTATCATGAAGATCTCTGCTCTCCCCATGTTAATGTGTAAATGCCAGCATTCCAAAGAAAATAGCAACAAGAAACTTTATGAACATAGAAAAGTTGACACTGATGTTCATGTACCAGGGGTGTCCAACCTGGTGGCATCTCTGGGCCGCACTGGGAAAAGAAGAGTTGTTTTGGGCCACACATTAAATACATCGAGACATGTAATCACAAAAAAATCACATAATATTTTAAATAAATTTACGGTTTTGTGTTAGGCCACATTCACCGCCATCCTGGGCTGCATGCGGCCCGTGGGCTGTAGGTTGGACACCCCTGGTACGTGCACGGAAAGCTTAGGAAACACAGGGAAAAACCCAGTGACAGGTTCTGGCTCTTCAGGTTGGAAAATGTTCTCGAAGGCCTCCGTAAGTACAGCAGTGTGCACTGAGTCATGAATAGACAGACAAGTGGACTAGAATAAATAACCCAGAAATAGCCCCAAGTACATGTAGAAATTTAGTGTATGGTAAAAATAGTATTTCAGATCACCAGAGCAAAGACGAACTTTTTAATAAACGGTGCTAGGGCAAGAAGGTAGGCACGTGGGAAACGCTAAAATTAGATCCACACCTCACACGATAGGCAGGAAGCAACTCCAAGTGGGTCAGCGCTCCGCGTGGAAAAGCTCAGAGATACACACACGCTGCAACTAACAGGAGTGAGCTCTTGTGCATCTTGGTGGAGAGAAAGGCTTTTCATCTGTGACACCTCAGAAAAGCAACAAAGCTGAGGACTGATAAACTTGACTCCGTAATATAAAAAATCTTCCACACAGGAAAAAAATCACCATAAATACAGCGAAAAGAAAATTGACAGTTGAGAGATATACTCACAACATGTACCAGAGACAAAGGATAGTGTCTCTAATATAAAGCATCCTTTAACATTGAGAGAAAAGTGACTAAAATCTGATAGAAAAACAGGCAAAAAGCACAAGCAGACGACTCACGAAAGATGCAGAAATGGTCCAACAGACATGAAAACACTGTCAACCTCACTTGACAAGAGAAATGCAACTAAAGCGACAGTGAGACCCCATTTCCCTCCTACCAGACTGGCACAAACTCGAAAGTGCGACGGCACCCGTGTGCGTGAAGCCACGAGAAGCCAGGCTTCCCCCTGGCAAGAATGGAAGCTGGCGCAGCCCGTCTGGAGGAGAACCCGGCAATTTCCAACCAACTACACACGAGTTTGCCTGGCGATCCGGCCCCTGACATGAAGACGGGTTGTCTGTCCTCGCTGGTTGTGATTGGAGACACCGTGGACAGACGCCCGACCTACAAGAGTGCACGGATGAGCCGTCGTACCCCAGCATCTCGGAGCTCGAGGCGGCGTGCAAAAGAATGACGAGTGTTGCCCTAAAACATGGCAGAGGGATTTCCAGGAGGCCTCATTGTGGGAAGGGGGTGGGGCAAAGTGCGTAGGAGGACTAAGGTGTGCCCCCCACCCCGTGTAGGAAAAAGGAGAGAATAAGAAATACACATTTGTGCAAAAAGATGCACAGAAAAGAGGGGCCAGACACTAATGGCATGGGTCACGTTCGGGAACAAGGGGGAAAGGATGGGAAAGGAAGAGGCCTCTGAGTTGGTTCCGACTTTTGGAGCCATATCAATGAGTCACACACTTAAAATGAATGAGAACAATAAAACCTCACTGTGAAGTACAAACACAAACGAATGTAAGTACTGTGTGATTTCAAAGGAGTGACAAGCACAGTGGAGCTGGAGGAGAGGAGGAGGGAGGACAAACCCAAACAACACTGCCACATGGGACTGCGGCCCCACGTTCTCGGGCAGAAGACAGACAGGACCGCGCACGAACAGGGAACTCCAGCTGTGAGGTGCGCTTTGCTCCGTAGCGTGGATAGTGCTTCTGAAACTGTATATTCCAGCACCGAGGAAATAAGGAAACGTGCAGTGGGTGATGGGAGCTAGATTTCTCGTTATCTGAGAAGGAAATTGAACCTATGGAAAGAAGGGAGATTAGAGTGAATCCTGAGGTGATGTGTATCGGAGGTATCAGTATGAACACCTGGCTTTAAAGGTAGATAGATGATATAGATAGATAAATAGATAGATAGATAGATAGATAGATAGATAGATAGATAGATAGATAGATAGATAGAATTAATAAATAGAGAATAAGTGGATGAGCGGATAGATGGATGGATGGATAAATGATGGGTGGGTAGAAGAATAATACTGATGTTTTCTCTCTCTGCTGAGAGAGTACAGAAGCAATGATACCAAGTAGTAATAATCAAAGCTATTACCCAGATCTGGGGTTTCTAAATAACATTCCCCACTAAGAAGAACCAGAGCTTCTTAGAGAAAGAGCTAGTTTGGGGTCTGAGATAGAACAGAGCTTGGGAAAGAACCTGGGCTGTCCTGTGTCTGCAGACAAAGACTGCTGTAAGAAGGGTGGGAGCGTGCCAGAGGGACACGGGGCCATCTTGAGTGCCCTCCCACCAGCCCAATCTGGGATGATTTGAACATCAAACCAAATAATGATAAAATCCTGACAGACACAAGCCAACAAAGGGAAAAGGAAAAATCTCTTTCTGATAGTAAAATGCCAATTAATGCAGGTAAAAATAATCACAAGATTAGAAAAATCACCATTTGGCAACTGTCCTACTACATACTGATTCAAGATACGACCGGCGACTCGGTGAGCCTCTCTCAGTGCGGCCGTGGCGCGGGAACGCCGCCCGGCTTGACGAGAGAGGCGGTGAGTCATGGAACAGTTACCAGACCAAGGAGGCTCGTCCACTGGGAAAGCCTGGACTGTGACAGAGCTTAGGCCAGAGGGCTGGTCAGACACCGAGAGGTTTATTTGTCCCCTGTACAGCCCTTTCCCGCTGCACCTCATTGCTGGGCACATCACAGAGGGCGCCCTCCAGGTCGGAGGGAGCTACCAGACTGGTAGGATTGCTTTGCAGCCTCCCTGGATCTCCTGGGTAGCAAGCTGGCGTGCAGGCGGTGGTGTTCTGCAAACCAGCGGGTGGGTGGGGGGTGCTTCGGTGGTCCCCAGATTACCAGCCCCCCTCAGCAGTAGCCCCTGGGATCCATTAGCACCGACAGCCTTGCCTCTTCCTAAAGCATGCAAGCCTAATCCTCAAGGGCAGGCGTTGAGTCCCTGCCTGCAGAGGGTCTCCCGTAAATTGCAGCGTTTTTATGACGTTGGATGTTTCCTGTCACCGTTCAAATGAAACACATCGGGGCGGTCTGGGGGTGGGCACCAGATGGTTCGCCTCCCTGCCCCCGAGGGACTCTAAGGGGAATAATGACATTCGTCCCGATCTGACGCGATCATTTTAATCACGGGAACGTGAGCACCCCGGCTGCTAATCCCGGCTCTGGGCTTCCCCGCTCCAGAGTCCGCCTGGCAGGGCATGCGATTAATGAGCCTCCCCAGTGGCATTACTTACGCAGTCGCCACAACGGGAAAAGCAGATTGGCAGGGAAGAGGAATGGAAATTGCAGGTTTCCCCTCAGCCTCTTTGTCCCTGCAAAGGAGAATGGGGCAGGGGGGGGTTTGTTTTGGTTCGATTGTCAAGTCAAAATTTCCACTTTCTGGCCTATTCACTGGTTACCATCCGTTTAGCTAAAGGGCCGTGAGGATTCTAATCCCACGGTTCGCTTTTCGGAATGTTTATCTGCCCAAGTAGCCAGCCAGCATTCTCTGCACGTGCTCCTTGTGGAGGGAGGAACCCCACATGGCACCTGATGGCAGAATCCCCCGACCTCCACGGCCCCCCACCCCGGCCGTGGGCCGACGTAACCCCAAACTTCAACTTGATGCTCTGATTCAAGACTAACAGAGCTGAGAGGCGGCCCCAGACAGATTTCCTTTTATTTAATGCTCTGGAATCCCTCCTCTCAATGCTTCTTTAAACGGCCAGTTGACAAGTTTCGTTTATTTCAGAAGACCCATAAGTGGTGCTTTTCTTCTCTTTTAAAAATGAATATATATAGTTTTTGAAAGAGTCCCATAAGCCCATTGGAGAAAACACAGAAAACAGAAAATATTACCCACAGCCCCCGTGTCAGACAGCAAACATTTTGTCTTTGGCAGAACCGTTGTGTCTGTTGTTTGCCGTTCTGTGTTTACATTTTTTCCCGTTCACAGTTTTCCATTTTTGTTATACAGATATGTTGGTTCCTTGCTTGCAAGCTTAGAAAGTCATTCCTTCTCTATAGCAGTCAATTTCAATTTCTTACAGATTTTTCATGTATTTTTAAATGCTCTAGTCCATTTAGGAATTACTGGATTTTGCTGTGTATAATGCGCCCCTGTGTATAGGGCGCACCCACATTTTTTATCCCAACTTTTAGGAAAAAAATCTTTCATTTTAATGTTTCAATTCAGTTTTTTATTTATTTATACTGAGAAACAAAACCGATGACCATATTCCAGGGTATTTTTTGCATATGGATATCACTATTGCTTGCTAGAGTTACACTTTTAACACGTAAGCATAACTAAAAGAATTAAAAACAGTTATATAGATACTGAATTAGTACTTCCCATGTATAGCACATGTCCTTATTTTTTGCTCAAAAATGTGGGCAAAAAAGTGCACATTATATGCAGCAACATGTGGAACTTCGGTGAAAGACGAGACTTTCACCCACCCCTGTGAGGAAGCGCCAAGAGCTGTCCAGGGGGCACTTGGGTCCCACACATGCCCCTCCAGGCCCTGTTGTGGAACAGCGACCCACCTCCCCCTGAGTGTCCCTGTCAGAAACTCCTGCCAAGAAAAAGGCTCCTCTTGCTTGTGGAGCCCCGGACCCAAGGCCTTCTAAGCAGTAAGCACAGCTTATAGCTCAATGGGACTTGTGTCCCCTGGCAAGAGGACCCCCTCTAGGGGCCAAGACATCTTGTTCTGCTGAGCTCGTAGTTGTAGGGACACCAAGCTCCCAGTGGGTCACAGGACCTCAGGGTGAGAGAGGACACCCTTATTCCACCCTGGAGTTCCAGGACACGACCTTTGTACTGCTGGGGTACAGGCTCACTCGGGGCACCTGCTGCACCCTGGAGAGCTGCACCCCTGCTCAGAGCCGTGCCTCCCAGGCCTCTCCTGCACTCTGTCAGGCGGGGTCCCTGGGCGGTGCCATCTGTAACCAGGCTCTGGGCTCCCTCGCCCTGCCCTCACCCCTTTGGGCAGATGCCATGTTGTGTGGGACTCCATGCTCGGGGACTGAGTGCTTCTGATGCACCAGAGGGCGAAGTGGAGGTGAGGGTCTGAAACGTCATCACCCCGCAGGGAGCCGGGGAGATGCCTGTGACTGACCCCCAGACCCCGTGGGGTCCCGCTGCGGTGGCACAGACACTCCCCCAACGCACACAAGATAAGCTTCAGACCACGTCCGCAACATCACTGGAAGAATGGACAACATGGGCGGTCTCACTGATGACCTGCCGGCAAGCATCATGGCCAGGGTGATGCAGGCGGGTGCAAAACCAGTGAGCAGAAACAGGGTACCTGCCGCGCAGAAGGGCTGGCGGCCGCTGATTGGCCCTGAAGTCTGGAAGGCCCTCCCCACAAGCCAGGGGAAGGCGACAGGTGCTCTCAGTGAACGACTACATGCAGACAGGTTTGCTGCCGCGCAGCATTGTCATCATCACATTTCATTGTTTATAGAATATCTGTCCTTCCAGCTTCTTCGACACCCTACCTTCCCATCTTGGACCTTGGGCAGAGGTTACTCTTAAAACTTAAATACTAAAACTTGGGTGGTTCTTGCATAAAATTGTCAACACTTTTGGTGTATTTTAGTGAAGTCACTTTTTTCTATGAGTCCTTCTATAGTAAGGAGTTGCTGTTCGATAAAACCTGCCATGTAATTTTTTATTAGGCAAAGAGTAAATCATTCCATTATTAAGAAAATCTGCTCACACCCCCAGCACACAGGCCGAGCAGTGTGTATTGGGATGGGACAGGTCACCTCCAGAGCCAGAAAATTCTCCCAGGTGGGATGCTCTCTTCTTTGGGGAACAAAATGCAAAATGTAGCAATTTGCCTTGCACTCTGGAAGGAAGTCTGAACGAGCCCCTGGACCTACCCCAGAGGGACAGGTCCCTGCACCTTCACAGCGCCTGCCACCCAGGAGGACGTGTCTCACCAGGGCCTCCAGCACACCAGCCGCCTGCCGCTCACCATGACGTGACGTCATTGCTGGAAGGGATTAGCGTCCTGTGCTGCAGAGTCCAGACCCTCATTGTGACAGAGGTCGGGAGAGTCGCCGCCACTCCTGGGAACAGTGTGGAAGGACATGCAGCACTGTCCATACGGGGCAGCCTGAATGGTTCCGGTGCCGCTTCCCTGCTCTGGCACCAATACCGCGTCCCATGCGGCTGGCCGGCCACTGTGCTAAGGCTCCTGCCTGGTTGAAATGGTAGAAGCGACCCTCCAGAGCCACTCGGCAGAAGCTGGACTGGCAGGTTACACGGGGCTGTGACGGGGGCCAGCTGCCCTGCATGTCAGGTATTTGAGAATGGCAGTGATGCCCCAGCCTCCTCTCCCTCATAGGGCGCGACAGTATTCCTTGTTATTTCCTTGGGCTGGGGAGGAGGCACTTGGAGGGGCTTCCCCTTAACCATCTCACTGCGATAGCTCTCCTTGCATGAACCAATGAACTGATATGCAGTGAAATCTATAAAACCCAATTATGGATCCATAATGAGGGACTGGGAACCGGCCCTGGCAGGTATCACCAAAGCGGTTGGCACATTCGGAGCTGGACTATGACCAAGATGCCATTTATTACTTGGTCCGAACATGCCCTCACTCCAACAGGGGACACTTTGCACCTCTGAGTACCAATGCCAAACACAGGCTCGCTCACTGTAGTCCTCAGAAAGCGCCGGTGTCCTCTTCCGTGGTGTCCCAGCCCTTGAACAAATAAATGGTCACGGCTCCTTTGGGGGGAGACTGGGTTTTGATAAAGCACCAGATGTGATCGTATCGGGGAGCCCTCACTTCTGGGAACCTGCGGAGCCCTTCCGTCAGGGGTCAGAGTCTGAAGCCTGGCTCAGCTCAAACGTCCGTGGCATTTTATTGGCATGACTGCCCCTCCCCCACTCATTTGCTCTTGCTTTCTTTTGATTTTATACACGAAACACACCACTGTTGGCAGCCCATCTGTCCTTCCCCAGGGTGCTGTGTTTTGTTAAGTATTAAATATTGAATACAATTCTTGGCTGCCGCTCCAGCTTTGCTGGTTGCTCTCATAATTGCAACCATCTGGCCCCTGGGGGTTAGGTGCTGGCCCGGTCTCCGTTGCCTCGGGGCCTCCAAGGGCTACAAACATTCCTGTGAGCCAGCTGAGCTCTGGAACAGCCCCTCCTACTGGCATCTTTGGCCCAGGGCAGCTCCAAGGAGAGACCAGCGGCTCCCAGGGAAGCCAGGGTAAATGCCTGAACTGTCATGGCCGATGGTGGATGAAGGGATTAAAAGGCTCAGGCAGGGGAACAAACCGGGGGAGCCGCCCTTGAACTTCCCAGCAATGCCCATGTCCTGTGCACTTCACGCTCCTGGTGGCCTTGCTGAGCGGCATGTCCCAGCCCTTGCCACGGATCAGGGAACATAACCCCCTTGTGAGTGCTCTGGCCCCCATGCACCCAACAGGGAACAGGGAGCTTGGAGCACAGGCCGCCCGTCAGGAGGCCCCGTGGTGGACCTCAAGCACCGGCTCCTGTTCTGGGCCAAGTGCTCTCAGGGGCTGCAAGCTGGCCGAGACCGGGGCGGCCTCTTCTCCAGTCCGAGGTGGGCCCAGGCAGGACTCAGAACTGCTGGGGCCTGAAGTCGAAGGGCCAGCTCTTCCCCAAAGGAAGAGCAAAGCAGCAGACTTCTGGGGCGGCTGCGTCTCTGGTGCAATTATAAGTGTTTCCATAATTATCTGTACATTTTTAAAATATTTTTCTTATGTTTTCAAAGAACTACAGTCCTTTCTTATTCACAGAGAACCATAAACACGTTTTATAAAAATGAATTGGCCGGTTGGCCCCTTTCCTGCCATAGCTTGTGGACCTAGAAAAAGGCAGAGCGGCCCAAGTGGAAGGCAGAGCACAGCAAAGAAGGAGGTCGCTGGGGTCCACCCCCAACCAGTCACATGGCTGGTAGGTTGCCTGTCGTACACGTTCGTGACGGCCCAAGAGGCCCCTTGCATTGTCCTCCGGTGCCATTACTGGGGGTGTAGGGTGCGGTCCCAGCGCTGGGCGTGAGGGTGGGAAGAGATCCGGGCATCGCTGAGGGGTCATCTGCGGTGACAGGGGGCGAGGCAGACAGGGCGGGCATGGAGTCGGAGTTGAGCTCCTGAGAAATGGAGGTGAGTGAGGGATGCCCTCCGCAGGAGCCTCTGGAAAGGTGGAAACCCTAGGCGCTGCCGAAAACAGTCATTATTGCCACTGAATAGAATTTCCCCATGCCCCCTGACCTCCCGGAGGGCTTGTCTGCCCAGCCCAGGGCGGGGAAGCCCCTTAACCTCTCCTAGGTCTGTGCTGCCTTCCCCGGGAGGGAGATGCCAGCCATTCCTCCCCCTTCCTTAAACAGGCACACCACTCGGGAAATGCCAAGATGCTTGCTTAAGAACACCGGTGAAATAAGCCCCATGTGTCTTCTCCGACAAGATGGAAATCACACTGGTTTATCTCGGGCACGTGGATGAAAAATGAGAAGCTCCGCCTTCTACCTGCCTCCTCCTCCAGGAACTGCGGCACCAGATCGAGTGCCCGGCTGCCGGGCCGGGCCTTCGGTGATTCATCTCGGGTCGTTTTCCTCCTGGGAGATGTATTTGCTGATTTATTTCTAGGCAGTCTGCGCTGCTTTATGAATTTTAATTCTTAAGATGCCTTCAATCTAATGGAAATAGAAGTGTAATTCTTAAGTTAAAAAAAAGTCCTGTTTCGTGGAGCCCATATGAAGATTCATGAGTTAATATTTACACGGGACTTTCAAAACATTGGTGAATAGGGTTTTCTTTAACACAGTCATAACCAGAAGCATTATAATCACCGCCTCCATCCCGGACGCTGGGGCATTCTTCTTTACCCATTCATTCCCCGTTCAAGAAAGCGTGGCTGATGGCGGTCACGTTTCCCTGAAGCCAATGAACTCTTCCTAGGCACCTACTGACGGGTTCTTTCTGAAGCACAGTAGTGCGGGAAGAGGAATCTGGGGTGTTGGAGACCTCGTCCCTCACTCAGGCTTTGTGGTGACCTCCCCGCTGGACTGGCACCAAAGCTCTCCCCTCCCCAGGCCCCCGTCTCCTCACCGTGACAAGTGGGTTGGACGGCGGATCGTAGTCAGTTTGGGGTCAAAAGTCCTGGGACTGCCCTGCGTGCCGGAAGCCTTCACCTTCTGCGGGGAAGAAAGTGATACACCCCATTTACAGGCAGTCTGGCTGGGGGGTGTGACACTAGGGGGAGCCGCTCCAGGGCCCCCTCAGAAGATCCCCAGATCACCTCTTAGATCTCTCCCTGCTCTTAAGATTTATAATTCTGTGATGAGGGTGCCTGTTAGGAGGAGGGGAAAGGGGGAGGTGCTGAGCTGCCAGCTCTCACACACCTCTCCAGTCCCATCCAGTTAGACTGTGGGAGGGGACAGGTAGGAGGCCTGCAGGACAAGGGCCATTGTGCACGGCCAGATGCCGGACATGCCTCACATTTTTTTCTGAGACCACAAATATTTCCATGCTTGGAAACTGTTACTCCTTTTTCCTGGTGTGAGCTTGAATAGTGCCCAGTACCTGGCACCCACTTAACACTCTGATTGCTTTGATCTTTCTGGTCAGCCGGGGCCCTGGCTCTATCACCCCATCATTACCTACTTCCATGGGCTCAAAAGGCTCTCCTTGGAGAAACTGTAGCCCGTTGTCACATCCACTCTTTGTGTATAGTGACATGATTCCCTTTATGTGGCTCACCACGGACACCTTGACTCCAAAAGGCAATGCGTCTAATCAGACTCTCTGCACCGAACTAGAAGCACTGGACTCTAAGGTCTGTGCATGGGGCTGAGGCTCCCCTCGTGAGTGAGACCCTGAGACGTGCCCCTAACCTTTCCAGGCAGGGCGGCCAACACTTTCCTGGCCTCTAGCGCCCTGTGTGGGATGTCCCATCTCCCATTTCCCTGTCCCACCCTCGATAATTTAGAGACCTCATGAATCCACCCACAGAAGCCCCTCCCTCCGCTATGTGTCCTGCTCATTCAGGTTGGGCTGATGTCATGCCCTGAACAGACCTGACCTTGACTCTTTTGAAGTTTCAACAGTGAAAATTCTTTGGGTTGCAAATATCAGAAATCCAATCCAAAGTAGTATAAGCAAAAAAAAAAGGGGGGGGCTATGTTCACAGAATCCTAAGGTTTGTCAAGAATACAAATGTAAGAATCCATCCAGCCTGCAGGAATATGAACCTGCGTGGGTGGGGGGAGAACTGGGCCTCAGCATCTCTCTCCATCTCCTGCCCCCAACCCAGCGCCCTTCCTTCCTTGGGTTCACACGACGGAAACCACAGCGGCCTCTCCAGACATCAGGCACCCGCGTCGAGCCAGGTGCCTGCTGGAGACCCGGCCCCCGCAGCCAGCAGTAGGGCCGCACAGCACGGTGGTGGCACCTCCCGTGGGGAGCAAGAGTGGGAAGGGTGACATGCATTTGAACCTGGGCGGTCAGTAGTTACCTCAAATTCAAGGTGAGTTGGGTAAAGAGGGAAATGCCGAAAGCTTTGGAGATGAGCCTGTCTTATTGGAGTCGGACCGTGTCACTTAGTGACGTCAACGCTTAGACATTTCTAAACCTGTAGAGAATTGCATTAAGAGGTTTTTTTTTTTTTTTGGTGGGGGTCAAACCTCTCCTGGGGAGCAAGATCCCCAACGCTCCAGGGAATAACAGTTTTGCAACTTCTTTTATGCCTTTGGAAGTGAGGGGTGAAGAAGGCCTTGCTTGTTCCCAGTGTGGACACCTGCTAATAGAACGAGGGTCTTGGGGCTCCACCGTAGAAAACGGGGCAAAAAATCGGCATTATTAGCCGAGGCCACATTTCTTCTGCCCACAACTGTGAGGCTTTAAACTTTAAACCTTGAAAGGTTTTAAGCTAATGTTAAGCTCTGTTTGCAGTCAAATGAAACAAAGAACACTCTGACCTGCCAGTCTCACCCCCTGGACAGATCCTCCCCGGGGGGACGCCAGTCTGTGGATTCCACCCGAAACTTCGGCTCAAGCAAAATGCCATGTTCTCCAATTAGAAAATGTTTCTGATGAATTTCCAAAAATAATTATTCAAATCATGCTGAATGTAGGTGTTTTTAAAATCTCTCCTAATCCAGTTTCTTCCCTCATTCTACATTTTCCTAGAGTTCTAGAGAAACACCAACTTAGAAAATGAGTCAACGAATTTAAATATAATTAGTCGACAAATGTAAGTCTGACCCTGCGGTTGCATTAGGCTGAATGTGTAGTCTTCCGGAGTCTGCCCGTCCCGTCTTCTTGGCTGCAGAGGCCTGCTCTGCACGGGCGTGGGGCGTGAGCCCCACTAGTTGTTCCTGCAGACACTCACCTCTGGGCCACACTCAGGAGTCACCTAGGTTGTCTTTAAAAAGTGACTGATGAAGAGTGACTCCATGACCACCAGACTCAGGGGACGTTCCCGCTGGTAGAGCGAGGCTCGGCCACCTCCAGCAGGACCCGCTGATGAGGACAAAAAGCCTGGAGCCTTGCCAGCTCCAAGGGTGAGCTTGGGACCGTCTGCGTGACACGCTGGCCTATCAGCCCGAGAAGGGCTGGCCCTGCAGCCATGTGCCCCTGTGCTGTTGCCTCTGCAGGGCAGTAACTGTGGTTTCCCACTCTCCTGTTCCACCCACCCCCTTGGACTTCCAAGCCAAAAGGCCCATGCAGGGCTGGGGCTCTCGTGTCCTTAGTGGAGCAGTGTGGGTCCGCCCCTGCCTCCCTCCGGTTCCCGCAGGGCTGATGCCATTCGTGCTACCGCAGCTCCTGGAAGGATGTGCAGAGACTGGCTTTGACCCGCAGGTGTCTAGGAGAGGCGTGTCCTCTGTGGTTGTGGGTCGCAGCTCACCATGGCCCATCAGTACATTTCCAGGAATTTTGCAAGTCTGTTATTAAACCATCAGTAGTTTGGAATAGGCCACAGCAGGAACATTTGCCCCACAGAAATGAACAAATGTTAAAAACTTGGGCTTTGGGTTTTTTTCCCCATGAAGCCAGTTGCCGCATATATCGGTGTACCACTGAGGCTGGGCCATCTCTTGGCCACCAAGACATGTGATCCCTTCCTGCTTTCTCAGGCTGCGGGAGAGCCCAGGAAGATGGGGCTGAAAGGGATCAGGTTTCCTGGATGAAAGTGCTGTTGGAGCCAGAGGTTATAGCAAAGGAATCCTGCAGTTGGCCTGGAGAACATGTCACTTCTGTGGCCTTTCTCTGAGTCAAATTGCACAGTGTTTGTCTGGGTCAGCTCCAGAGAGGGCTTCTTGGTTTCCTTTCGTTTTCCATATGGCTTCTCTGGAACTCGGTACGACCTTGGAAGAAAAGGTGAGGTGGAAAGGTAAGAGGCTAATGAGGCCCCCTGCACCCCCTTTCCTGGGAAAGAGACCAGTTTCTGGTGAATACATACAGGATACCCAGGGTTAACGGTAGGACGGGATGGTGTGCAAATGCAGTGAAGCTGGATGTGCTGGGTGGCCCGTACTTTCTCAGGGACACACACTACGGCTGCCACCCAGAGGCCTCACCTGTGCTGTATGAAGACCTGCTCTGCTTCCAACCACTGCAGCCTCTGCCTGCAGGCTTTCTGCTGGAGCCAGACAGCCCCCTGGGGGACTGAGGAGTGGGTGTGTCAACACCTAGCACCTAGGTTGGCATGCCTCTGAGGCACACTCTCCACCTGTCACCCCAAGTTCCTTGGGGACTTGAGGGCCGGCATCCCATGAGGTAACCGACTTTGTAACTTGCTCTCTCTGGGGTTTCCTCCCCTCCCACCTCACTTCTCCGTCTCCCCCCTGGGGTTCCTGGGATTACCTCCTGAGTAAGCCGCTGGGGCTGGGGCCTCATCCCCCCACACTGAGCCTGCATCGGGGAGGTGGGCTAGGACCATCCTCTCTCCCACTGGGAATCACTCACTGGGGCCTGCCTGTTTGTGCCCTCTGCTCTCACAGAGGAGCCAGGCCAGGGCCAGGGTGCAGTGACTGCGTGTCCCAGCCAGAGACAGGCTTCCTGCCCCACAGCGGGGTGCTGGCCATTGCTCCATCATCTAGCTTGTAGTCAAATCCAGCAGCGGCTTCATCCCATGCCAGAGCCCTGCCCCAGGAACCTGAGGACTGACTACAGACGCATGTCTGGTGGACCCCCCAGCACCCAGTTTTGGACTTCTGGCCTCCTGGACAGTGAGAGAATAAACGTCCAAGTCCCCTAATTTATAGCTCTAGGTTAGGGCACCCCTGGGAGCTAAGACTGTACTTATTACCTACCTTCCCCTATAAACCATCCACAGTGCCTGACTTGAGGGTTAGGGGGCGCATTCCATGAATATCTGTGCAGCACGTCAAGGGCATGCAGAACCTAGTGCCAGGGCCCACGGCCATTAGTGAAGGCGGACTGTGTGTTCTCTTCAAATGGAAGCCTCTGGGCTGGTATTCTGGGCCTGCCCAGGCCTCTGGCAGGGTCCGCTGCTGTTCCTGTCCCTGTGTGCTGTCCCAGGAGATTCTGGGCAACTAGGGAACAGATCACATGTGTTTCTAGAGGGGCTCCGGGGTCTCAGAGCCGGTGTCCCTCCTCTGCATGGCCTCGGACACCAGAGAGCTTCTCCCAAGAACCTCTAGGTCAAAGACGGGCAAGCTTCGGGAGAAGAGGCAACAAAACAAGAGAAATGTATTAACAATTTCCAAAATGGGCTGCCATCTATACATGAACTCTCACCCAAAGCACCGGAAGGCCCACTCTGTCTCTTCATCTCACTGCTGCTTTCGGAGAGGAAAAATCCCATGAGTCAGAGGGGCCACTTCACCTCCCTGGGGACCAAGTGGCTGTCAGTACTCCCACCATGTCCTTGGCACCTCTCTGCAGTACTGCAGCCCCCGAGACAGGTGTGGCATTGCCTAGAGCTCTGGCCTTGGCACCCAGGCCCAGACAGAAGCACTTCACAGCTAGCTGTGCAGGGACAGAGAAGGAAGTGTATGCTTCCTCAAGGCAGACCTCAAATTCTTTCCTGCTGACACCCGCAGCCTTCTGAGGTTTCACCGCATCGCTGTGACTCCCGCTCCCGGTCTGTTCACCGACATTTCGGCTGGAGGGTGTCCGCAGTGGGAAAGGGGCTGGGAGGGCCTCACACCCAGCCCACACCTGCTGCAGAGACTCTAGAACATCATCCTTCTCCCTCCACGGTGGGATCTGCCTTCCCTGAGACCCGCTGTGCCTCGGACTCAGCAAATCCTATCCGTCAAGTGCCGTCTTTCATAGAGATAGACAAGAGCCCCCCTCATTTGGGCATCTGCGGGAGATTGAAGGTGACGTCAAGTCCCGTGACACTTCTCCCACTGAGAAGGGTATGCGGGAGGACATCTAAGTCCCCTCCCTCGAATCAAAGTGGGCACCATAACCGCTGGACCAATAGATTGTGACAGAAGTGGCCCTGTATCCTTACGTCATTATCTGAGCTCAGGCCTGCAGGGACAGATGGCCACCTGGCTGTGAGGAGCCTGAGCCACATAAAGAGGCCATGTATAGATGCTCTGGGGCACCCCCGCCAGACCACCAGCTGGCCACCAGCTGGCAGCCGCGTGAGTGCGCCATCTCCAATGGAGAGCTGGGCTTTCAGGTGAGCCCAGCTCCCGCCGTTCACACCTCACCTTGGTGAGAGGACCCATGGAGATGGGTCCCGTGGAGCCCAGCCAGCCCCCAGGACCCATGTACACGAACACCTTGGTACATTAAGTCGCTAAGTGCTAGCTGGGTGGTCCTGCAGCCTTAGGTGGCCAGCACAAGGGCTAGTGTGTGCCCCCTCACCCCAGGATCTCAGTGCTCAACCAAGTTTACAGGGGCCATTTCACTCAACAAAGATTTATTGAGTATGTTCTATGGTCCAAGAAATGTTTCGGGCACCCAAGATTCAGCAGTGAACAGAATGAAGGTCCCTGTTCTTGTGGAATTTAGTGGAGCACGGCTCACAGGGGAGGGAAACTATCAGGTAAAGTGATATACAGAGAATTAAAACAAAGAAACAAATGTAACCTGGAATTACACATATTTTTTCTGGTGTTAGTATTGTTACTTTCTGACTACAAGCTACTAGCTTTTTTCCTGTTAATATTCATCTGGTATGTCTTTTTCTATCTCTTTAATTTCAACCCTCTTGGTCAGGTTATATTTTACTCTTGCGAACAACACATATTTGGATTATGCATCTTTTAATAGTTGTATTTACGCTTTCATGTTTTTTGCAGTTGCTGATATGTTTTGTACTTATTTCTTCCATATTGTTTTTTTCTCTTTTTTAAATCGTGTTTTCTCTTTTATCCTCAATAACTGAATCACCTCTACATCTTTGTCAAGTTTCCCTCCAAGCCCAGTTTCTCCTTAAACATCTGCAGCCTCTGATGGATCTGCTGGACACTATATTGGTAACTAACGGACTCCCACCCGGTAGTGTTCGTGCTGCCCTCACCCAGAACACATCCCACCCATCTAGACGTCCTGTCCTGCCCTGAAAGAATTAGCCCTGCAGTCACCTGACCTGTCCTCCCTTGTTTACACAGCACCCTGGCACCGCAGGCATGAAGCTAGCTGTGGCTCCTGGGGACCAGGCCCACGGCAGGCTCCCAGCAGACTCGCTGCCACCAGAGTCTCTGCGTCATTTCTCTACCACGAAGGCACGTCTCCTCCATCTCGTGTTTTATGGCTGAATCAACTCAATTCGGGTACCAGAAGGCACGATGGTCCTCAGTCGGACGTCACGGCGCCAGAGTCAGGCCACTGCTCCCCGCTGCTCCCCGAGGCGTTGGTCCCTCCCAACATTGTGTCACTCCCAAAAGGAGGAGTTTTCTTTGTTCAGATTTCTCTCTTGGAGATGCCCAGCACCGGTCCAGTGATTCTTATATTTCTCGCCTTATTTGCTGGAAATACAGTCTCCCCTGCTGGCAGTTTGTCTCAGGGGTGAGGGAGGAGAGAACAGACGGGTGCCTCCAAAGAACTCGCACCTACACCTTCTCTCTGAGCCCTAGCAGTCAAACCCTCACACTTGGGCATGGCGAGATGTCAGTGGGACTGAGCTGAGAGGGCGTGAATGTGTCACAGAACAGCCAAGGACATGCCACAGGCCAGACAAGTGGAGGTCTGCTCGTGCGTCTCATGGCCTGTTTGCACAAAGACAGGGGAGGTCAGCAACGGCAACCCTTTTTTTAAATGAAGACTCCAGGAAGCCAATGCTGTTGGTGTCCTCAATGTGACCATGTAGAACAAATCAAGTTCCCTAAAAGTCTGAGTGTGACTGTGTGCACAGACATTCAAAGATGTCACGTGAAGTGCGGTACGAGAGTGGGTCCTAATCCCATGTGACTGTGGTCCCTACAGAAGGGCCGATGAGGACACAGACCCGCTCAGAGGGACGGCCATGTGAGGACACAGGGAGAAGACGGCCGTCTGCCTGGAGGAGGGGGGCCTCAGGAGGAGCCAGCCCTGCCCACCTCGACCTACGACTTGCAGCCCCCAGAACGGCGAGGCAGTACACAGCTGCTGTTTAAGCCGCACAGGCTGTGGCACTTCGTCACAGCAGCCCAAGCTGACTGCTACAGACCATCATGACTCGTTGGCAAGGCCACCGCCTGAGACTCAGGCCACCTTCCTAAGATCACCCGGCCTTCCCTTACTTTAAAGGAAACTGTCACAGGATTCTTTTCTTTTTGCCTAGACTGCTGTGGTTAGAAGCATCACATTAGCCCACAGAAGGGCCAGGACCTTTAAAGGCCAGGGTCAGGGACAGCCACGCAAATCAATGTCAACAGCCTGAGAGCGAACATTTAAAAATGTTTACGTGAGCCAAGAAAAACAAAATGACTCTTGATGGTTTAAGATTGTTGCTGGAAACACAGCACCCATAAACAACACTAAGCATGTTGGCATGGCTATGTTCCAATAAAACTTTATTGGCAAAATCTGGCAATGGCCCGACTTGGCCCCTCGCTGAGGGCTTCCAGCCCCCACCTAGAGCACGCATACGGTGAGGCTCCTCACTTGCCTGTCATGTCAGATGAGGGAGAGGAGGGCCACCTCAGTCTCGGGACCTTCAGGTCTTAAATGGCTCAGCTGTTATCTCCCAGCTCCTGGGGCTGGGCCCCTTCACTCTGTCCTCTGATGAGCTGGGGGCAAGGTTGGCAGACTCTACTCTGGGCCCTGATCCCATCCCTGGGCCGGCTTTGCCAGCTCCTGTGGGGTCTTCCCAGGCCTCGCAGCTGAGACCACACCCACTTCAAAGCCCACCCCCTCCAAGAGGCAGCCCTGGAGCGATGAAGGTGTCACTCATGAGTCTCAGGGCTCTGCTCTTAGATACTCTGCTCATCACAGCAATCCCCTCAGTCCAACTGAAGAAGCGTGCTCCCCACCCTAACCGCGGGCATTAATCTGAATGCCACACCCCGGCACAGAGGCGCTGGCATAAAGCTCTCCTGCATGAATTCACTGCCATCTGCCCCTGTGTGTCCTCCGGCTGTGCTCTCGCCACTTGCCCAGCTAAGCCCTTTCCTCTTCCTACTTTCCCCTTTGTAAACCTCAAACATCATCTCCAAGACAAAGCCTCTCACCAGTTAATTAGCCATCAATTAATCACCCCCCCAAGTGGTGCTGGAAATGACTCCGGCAGTCTTTGCACTGAACCCACATGGAACTCACTTGACGCTGGGCTCCTGAGCGGATCAGAGGCCTGAGGCTGCCGAGAGCTCTCGAGAGCCATTGTGTGGTGTCCCCGCTCACGCCCCCAGTGTGAAGATGCCGTGAGGTCATCTGTGCTGCAACAACAGAGGAAAGAGCCCACAGGGAAAACTGTCTCTTCAAGAACATGAACCGCAGCTCTGGGGTTCCAGAACAACCAGGCCAAGGAGGCCGCCCTGCGCTGTGATGGCTGGGCAGTGAGTGCCGGTCCAGGCCTGCCCGAACACCTATACTTCCCGGCATCTGTGTTCCCAGCTGGGTTTATTTAGGAGAGAAAAGTAGGACTCTTTTGTATGGTACTGGGAATGGCATGGAGGAGGGCGATTTCAGATACTTGTTCATCAGATCTCCTCACAGCGAGGCAATAAAATAGGTCAAGCCTATGGGCTTCAGAGAAATTCTGGGTCATCCTAAGGCCTTTAATTACAAGGCTAAATATGCTGTACGTTTAACAATTAAAGTGAGATTCAATCGCAGGGGCTCCCTCCAGCACAGAGACGCAGAGGGCCTGAAGCACCGAAGCCGTTCCTGCCAGCTCCATTAACCTCGGCGTCACATGTGGGTAGAAGTGCAGATTTTTTCCAGAAATATTTAGAGGGAAAATCCCAAAGAAAGACTAACATTGAATAGAGAAAAATGTGGTGCTTCACCGGACCGTGGGAGGCTGGGGAAGCATCGCCCCTCCCCAAGGACGAGAGAGAGCAGGATAGACGGTAGATGACAGAGGAGAGCCTGCTTGGGCCTCTCAGAGACCTGAGCTCGCAGAGTGATCTGGAGTCTCCAGGTCCAAGGGGAGGAGGGCGGCTCCGAGGTCGGGCTGGCGCCCCTGCTTCTCTGAGGCACAGCCCAGGGACAGGAGATGCTGAGACCAGACCCGCAGGCAAGAATACGTTGGCTACAGTTCTAAGGAGAGGCAAAAGCTTGCATGTAGGCACGGACGAGAGGACAGAGCCTCAACAGACACAAGGACAGTCCCCACTAGTCCACAAGCTCTTGTTCACAGGCTTCTGAAAAGTGCTTTTGAGAAGAATTGGGGGCCAGAGAAGAGGCAGGAGACAGCTCTCTGGGGGGCGCAGGCCTGGAGGAAGGGAGCAGCGCCGGGTGTAGCAAAGGCATGAAAGTTCCGTCTACACCCTGCTCCTCTGGGGCAAAGGCCCACACCCCTGGTCAGGGACAGCAAGCGCCGCCCCCCCAGGGCAGCTGGGAGAAGGGTATAAACACAGGTCCTCTACTCCTGGGCCGGGGAGGTGAACAGGGCTAGGACCAGGCTCCCATACAAATGCCACGGAAAGCCCGTCCCACAAAAGTTGCTCCAAAGACACAAGGCAGAGGCTGGCTGCTGCAGGGAGCAGGGACTGGATCGCTTAGAAAGACCCAGACAAAGACGTTGGCCCCTGGGCCTGCCTGAGACTGAGGTTTGACTGGGTCCACAGAGAATCCCATAACCTCAACCGCCCAGCCACCCAGCCACCAAGTAACGAGAAAGAAGAGTCCAGCACTGGGAGAGGGGCGAGGGCTGGGAGAGGGGCGAGGGCTGAGAGAGAGACGCCGACTGTCACGGAGGCGCACAGGGGAGCCTAACGCTGAGTGCGGAACAGGAGCCCTGGGAAACACGCCACAGTTCCCAGCCCTTTCCATGAACGTGAACTGACCCTGGAGAGATCCGGCGGGGACGGCGGTGCAGGCACACCCCAGAGCGGCAGGAAAACCCACACCCAGCTCAGCTCCCAGTGAGCAATGGCGTCTGACCCCCACAGAGCAGGGGAGAGAAAACGTTTGTCCACTCCAGGCATAAAGAACGCTGTTTCTCTCAACCCCTGCTGTTCCGCACCCGATGCCCAGCATGCACACAAAAATTCTGAGACACCAAAAAGCAAGAAGCAGCAACCTTCTCCACAAAGACAAAGGGATCAACGACACCAGCTGCAGCGGCGGCCCAGATGATGTCACTGGTGATGACTGGCTGTGCTGTCCCTGCTCTTCCACCCCTTCGCTTCTCTCCTCCCACATTCCTTCCTGCTAACCGAGCATTACTCTCCGAACTGCTCTGCCTTACCCCCCTCCCGGGCGGTGCTGCTGCTCCTCCTCCCCTCCCCCTCCCCTCTCTCCGCCCCCCTGCAGACTGTGCCCCCAGCAGCGCCGCAAGGGTGGGGAGTGGGCGAGGAGAATCCACCCGCATCTGGGTTTCCTCCGGACTTCTATCCACCTCACCGGCCCAGGTAGCCGTACAAATGCCTCTGGGCTCTTCTCGCCCAGACGTTTCCTCTGCTCTTGCCCCGACTTGGCAAGTGCCCTCAGAGAGGAAATGTTCCATGGGCCCTGCATCCCCAAGGAATGATTTGTCTCTGTGTGGAACTGTGTTCCTTTAGCCTCTGCATCACAGCCCCGAGATGGCTTTTTATAAGACATGATTTTTTTTAACTTCATTTAGGTTTGTTTTAGTTTCCATGGTGAGGAGACAGTCTGGTGATCTGTTGTGATGATCTCTGGTCCCAACACGAAGGAGAAACTCCCATTTGACAAACATGCTGATACATTACTTGGTGCCAGCCCCCCACGCACCGTCAGGATGCAGTGGTGCATACGAGGCCGGGCCAGAGCTCTGGGCCATGAGAAGCCACAGCGGTGTTTCCAGGAGAGCGGGAAACGGTCCGTAAATAAGAGCGGCTGGTCTCCTGAGCAGGTCTCTACGAAGCTGAGGAACCTGATTTCTGCTACAAGGGGGTCATTTTTAACATCCATTCAATGCCATTTTATTGTTTCTTTCCTAATTACCTGTTCTTAGGCAAACAATGTTTTTACCTGTTCAAGGGTGTGAAACTTTGCACACTTCCTCTTCCCTTGCTTTCCCCGCACCCCTGCCGCCCTCAAAACCCACAAAGCCAACCCAGCGATCTCACTGTTCATGACCTAGATCGGTGTTGAAAAGAACAAATATTAAATATGTAAAATATCAACAATAAACCCCACCGCCAGGCAATTTGCCTCTCTAAACACATCATCCCATTGGTTTTGCATTTCCGCACTGTTAAATGAAATAGCACAGATCAACTGACACCTTCTACTCACACCCCTGCTGCTAAGTAATTTGTAGGAACATGCCACGCCAGGCGGCGGCTGCGCGTTGAGCAAAACTCATCAAGGCAGTGCCCCCAGGGTGCCGAGCAAGCCCCGGTGACCTGACCACGTCAGTCTGTTCGCTCTGTCGGACCCGACTCGGCGGACGCGCTGACGAGCCAGCGGAATGTTCTGTGTAACCAACGGGGTGTTCTGTCCCGACCGATTCACCAGGAACCCCACCAGACCGGCGGCCCCCAGCACCACCTCCGTGGCTCCCGCAGGAGGATTCGCAGGTGAGCAGAGCGCTCCGCTTGGCACTGAGATGCGGACTCCACCCAGGCCTGCCGTTCAGGAGCCGAACGCCCCGGGCAGGTCCATGCCCCCCTCTCTGGTTCCAGCGCCTCCTCCGCAGAACAAGGAGGTGGGACCAGTGGAACATCCCGGCACCTGCCCTCTGTCACAACCTGCATTCTGGGTCAGTGACCGTCAGCGTTTTGGGAAATGTGGAAGTTCATTCTGGGCGAGCCCAAGGCCGGGCAGCGAAACCGCAGAGCTGGTCTTCGGTTTCCCCAGCTCAGCACCTCTTCCCCGCAACCACCCCTTCCCCGCCATCACCGCTGTAATCTAATTCTGATGCTACCCAATTCCACCTTTCCCCAGCCTCAGGCTGGAGAAGGAGAGGAGAGGAGGCCACTGCGTCGCGTCAGGAGTTGGGCTTGGAAATCCGTGTGTCTGGGTTCGCATCTGATTCCAGCACACCACACACATGCATGCCGTTCCTACTTCCTAGCACTTTTATGAGGATTCACTGAGAAAATGCCTACAGGGTCCACAGAACCGTGTTTTACGTTTAATAAAGACTCCACGAGAGTTAAATATTTCCTCAGCGGGAGATGCTGGGAATGTTAGGATGCTGGAATGAAGTCATTTGATAGTCTGAATGGTCGTTCAGAAAATGCTGGCTCTCTCCCTCCATGCTGTGGATGAGGTCCACTGCCTGTGGTGTCAGGACCGAGTTTGGTTGCCCAACTCCTTCAGTCAAGGGGATTTCGGCAGGTGTGATGCAAGCAGAAGGGTTAGCCATGATGTCGCCATCTGGCTTGGACTCTGGAAACTTCTGATATCTGCCAGGGCAACGTACCCTGGGCAGCCACTACCTGTGGAGCCTGGGGGCCAGAATGAGACCCGAGACACCAACCTGAGTTCAGCTGACAACCAGAGCCCTGTCGCTTTGCAGTGAACCCGGAGGGTCAGGGTAAATGACTACGGTTGGAAGAAGCTGTGTTCCAGGGTTGTTTGTTACACAGCATTTTCATGGAGCTAACCACTACACGTTGTGATAGTGTTGCTGTGCATCAACACCTGGAAATAAGGGAAGCCTTCCAGATGTCAGCCATGTTTCCCCTTCTGCCTTGCTTCCAGAGTCTTTTCCTTTCTCCTGCTCTGTGCTGGGGTCCTCCCCCGACCCACCGACTCCAAAAAGCCTTCACTGAGCACCTCTCTGCCAGGCCCTAAGAATATAATGCAAACAGCACCTTATCCTCACCCTCCTACTGCTGATGACAGCCACGGAGAAGTTACCAACAAGGAACTGTCTCATGGATTAGGGACTCTGATGGAACAATGCCGGGCTGCTGTGGGACAGAATAGAAGAGACGGTTGAGCCAGGCCATGGGGTCAGCGAAGGTGGCGAAGTGTAGACGGGGACCAGAACGATGAGGAGGAGCGGCTAGGCAGACAGCAGAAGGACGCATCTCATACCGAGGGTGGTGTCACCGGACACCACTCAGCAAAAGCACGTTTGCCGAGCCAAGGCTGCTGCCCCAAACCCTTGCTTTCCTCCCCTGGTGAGCTGAGTTAAACCACAGAGAAACCTCAGCACAGATCCAAGTTTGTCTCAGCCTCCCTTGGGGAACTGCTTGGAAATACCCACACCAGGGCCCTTCTGGAAATTCTGAGTGAGCACATCTTGGAAGCGGCTTGGGCAATCTTCTTTGTAAGCAAGTCCTCAGAGGATATTTACACTCTCCCAGCTTCGAGATTGCTTCTTTTCTCTGTCCCGGGTGCCACCCTGCTCCCACGCACTGGGGTGCCTGGGGGAGGCACCCGGAAGCCTGTCAATCCAGGCCAGCTGCCGGGCAAGGGGGAGCCTCCTGCAGGGCTGTGGGGGAGGAGGGGGGTAAGGGCAGTGACCCCTCTTGTCCTCCCACTGAAAAATCCCAGCCGTGGTGACTGGAAGTTTCCGTAGTTGTCAGACGCACGTGTCCACAAGGACGAACTGCAGCGGGGATTTTGCAGCTCCCGCAGGCGGAACCCAGCAACAGGGAGTCTGGGCTGGAGGGTGCGGGAAGGCTCCAGATCTGGAAATGTGATATCGAGCCGCTTCTGAGCTTTTAAACCCAGATCTTCAGATGGAAAGCGGAGTGTGGCAACTGACTCAAACATATTCCTGGAAACCGAAGAGTTTCACTAAATCATTTGCAAAGCTGCTGCGCTGTGCTGCACTCCCACACGCGTGAGCACCGCCTCTCCCGGCCTTCTTCATCGGGCCACGCATTCACACACACACACACACCCTCACACACACACACACCCTCACACGTTCACACACTCGCACACGGCGCTGCGGAGCCTGAGAAGGAAGTGAAGGTCGCAGCCTCCAGCGAACTTTGTGAAGACGGCACGGATCCGTGTTTTTGTCCTGTCCGAAGGGACAGCTGATTACGGCTGCACGGGACGGCGGGGTTCATGGGGTACAGCCAGCAACACACCGTCCTCCCTCATTGTCTCCAGGGGAGAAAATCACTCGACTTTGTACTGAGACTGCAGCCAGAGCCAGCTGACCTCAGGCGGGGGAGGGGTGCTGGGGGAGAGGGGGGCTCTATGTGGGGGAGGCGCTGGGTATGTGGTAGGCATGTGCATGTTGCAGTGTGCGTGTGCATGCTGTGGTGTATGGGGTGTGTGCATGGTGTGCGTGTAGTCTGGCGGTGTGTACGTGCCATGTGTATGGGGGGTGACATGAGGGCTGTGTGTGTGTGTGTTAGGGTGTGTGCAGGGGTGAGTGGGCACTTTGTGTGTGTGGCCGTGGGTATGCACGGGAAGACACCAGCGTCCAGAGTGGCGGTACAGTGACCGGGAAGGAAATTTCTCCCTGGAGTCCTGCTCTCCAGGGTTCCCATCTCCTCGAGTCTTCTTGCCGAGCACCACGTTCCCAGCTGGGACCTAACTCAAGGCACGTTTCCTTTCTGGAAATAGGAACTACCCAATCAATAATACACTTCTGAGCAGCATCAGCAAGTTCAATCTAAGGGCAGGTGAAGGTCAAAATTCCCATCAGCTTCGACGGGCAATGAGACCTCCAACGTCAAAGCAGCTCCCTTCCCATCCAGCCATCCCTCTCTGCTCCCACTGAGAAAGGGCACCACCGCTCCATGTCCAGGCCAGCCTTGACCTTCGCACTCTCCAGCCAACCATTCCCTTTCTGCTCTGCCCCTGCTCTCCCAACCACCCTCCTCCCGCAGGACTTCTCTGCCTACCTTCTAAAACTTTGAAGGGTCCGTCGAAAACATACTCCCAGTAGGATCAGACCCTCACAGGAGGCTCCCGCTCCCTCCTGGCTTCCTGTCAAGGACACTGTTTTACTGGTAACCCTGTCCATGACATTCCGCCCCCCCAGAGCCCACCCACCGGGACAGGGCCACCCTCGGGACAGGGCCACCCGCTGGAGCGAGAGCAGTCATACTTCCCGATAGCCCGCCGCTGCACCACCACGTCACACAGAACTCCTCAGAAGCAACTCCTGCCCCCACCTATACCCAGTGACCGAAGCCCAACTACCCCATCTCTTAGGGCCACCCCCAGCCCTCTAGGAAGCTCCCTAGTGCTACACTTTATCACCAAGCCTGCTCCCTTGCCAGCCAATTCCCACTTTTCTGTTTGTTTGGAGAAAAGCTGCCCATGTCATATCCTGAGGGTGAGAAGTCACCCTCCCTCAGGGACCTGGGGAACAGTTGTCATCCTGCTGCTGAGGGCCGGCTGGGACACCACAGGAAGTATGAGCAGGAAGAAAACTCGGTGCGAACAGACTCCGGCCGGTCTCCGAAGGCCTGCAGAGCGCGGGCAGGGAGACGTGCCCCTGAGGGAGGAGGAGACGGGCCAGTTCCACTCACGGGGTTGCACGGATGCAGGACGGTCGCTGCAGATTCGATGCCAAGGCCGTGCCTCTTTCATTAAGGATGGCGCTGTGCTGAAGAACATGTGAAAATAAGGGGAAAGGACTAGTTTCTGGTTTTGTTACTGAGACAGTGGAGCCGTCGGTGGAAACCTCCGGTCTCGCTCGGGAACTGGAAGGGACCCTGCTCCTGGAACCCAAACGCCCCCCCCCATGCCAGTGCCTGGAGGGTGTGTTAAAGGGCAGAGGTCAGGAAAGCTGGCCAATGAGATTCCTTAAAGGGTTGGTACCAGCACAGAGTCACATGGACTCACAGGCAGAGAAATGCGTTGGCCATCTTAACCAGACGTCAGCCTTGTTTTTTTTGAGTGTTTTATTACTTCCTTAATAAATGAACATCTAAATGAAAGCAGATAGAAAGTCAGGGTTGATTTCTGCTTCAAAAGGTCACCCTCTGTGAAGGCCCCTGCCTCCCCACGCCATGAATAATGCGGTAAAATATTAAGAGAGCCTTTGGTGGTGAGAATGGTTCCCCTCGTTTGTCTTGCTGCCGCTGCGGAAGCTCAGCCTCATTGTTCAGACTCCAGGGGTCTCCCCACACGCCCGGAGGTCTGAGGGTTTCCTTCGGGCTGGAGGGTTCGGCTTTGTCTCTCGGTTTTGCTGGCCGTAGGAAGCGACTTGACTGGAGACAGGAAAGAAAACGATTTCCTTCGGTGTTGTGGGTGTGAGCACCATGTCTGCCGTACGCTTTATTGACAGAACTTGGCCTTGGCCTACCAAAGGGCAGGGGTAATGAGGGCCCCCAAGGAGTCCCCTCCAAGATCATCCCGGTGATGTCACAGCGTCCAAGACACCGAGTGGAAAGTGCGTGGAAGACACCCCACTGCGATCACATGACCTAGCTGCTGGGAGCGTGGCACTTCTCCATTCAGACTGAGTCTGTGAGTCCCCGAGACCGTGACCCCTCCCACTTCACCTTGACCCGGGTGGGTCCACCACAGGCCAAGGGGGTCAGCAGGGCATCCAGGCGGCGAAAGGACTGAAGATGACTCACTGGTCGAAAAAAGATGCTTAAAAGACAGACTTTTTGCTATTAAGAGCCTTGTTGTCCCAGTGCACAAGACAAATCTATGTCAATGCAACACTTTCCATTGGCCTGGAGTTGGGGGCTAAGAATGCGTTGTTGGCGAAGGAGGTGGTAGGGGGGCCCAACTCCTCCTATTGGGTAGAATGGGAATTAATGAAGGAAAATAAAATGGGACAGACTGTATCTACTGAGTCTACTGGTGCACGTCCTACAGAAGGCTCCTCTCAGAATGCCCCGCAGCCACCCTGGGATGGAGGGGCATTAGCAGGAAAGGGGGACCATGAGGCCTGGGAGGCCAGGCAGCCCACACAGAGTCAGAGCACAGACTCGGGAGAGACGCAAGCTGGGGCCAGGGCTGCCTCGGGCTCCCTCCACTGTGTCTGAGACCCTCCAGAGAAACAGGTGCCCATCCCAGGTGGGGAGGAGGGGAAAGCACACCCCCTGACCCCATCTCCTATTGGCTGGCTTTGCCTTTGACCCTCCCCTTTGCTGCCTGTCCCGTTGCCCTTGTGTGGGTGCAAGTGGCCGGGGCTGCTGAGCATGTCAACCACCAGCGACAGGGAGGAAGGCCAGGGAAAGGCCAGTGTGGTATGCCTCGCCCTCCAGAAGCACAGAGGCTGGAAGCGGCCATCGCCGCAGGGCCCGCAGCAGTGCTGGTGGCATCAGCAGCGACCCAGCTCCGAGTGAGACCGCCTCAGGGTACATGCCACTGCTGGGCACTCTGAAGGGGCACAGAATCTGGGTCCTGGCCAGGTGGTAGTTCAGGTGCTTCCATGTGGCCCTTTCTACGGGCCTGGTTTTCTCTCCACGTGTCAAGAAACAGGTATGAGGGTTCTGCCAGCCTCTCGGCCCTGGTACATCTCAGGGAGCTGGGGGAATACCAGGGTGCTTTCAGACCCAGGCCCCCTGGGAGCTCCCTGGGATGTGGGGACTGTTCGAGGGTGCTGCTGGCATGACAGCAGCCTTCTGCTCACCAGCTCTGTGAATCGACTTCTGTGTTGGCTCCCTCGGGCTGCCCTGGCCACTGCCACACACGGGGTGGCTCACACCAACAGAAGTCCAGTCCCTGACTGTGACGGAGGCCTGGAGTCCAAAATCAAGGTGTTGGCAGGGCCACACCCCCTCCAAAGGCTCTAGGGAGAGTCCTTCCTGACTCTTCCTACTTCTGGGGATGGTGGCTTGTTTTGGTCCTCACGTGGCTTCTCCTTGTGAGCGTGTCTCCCGTGTGACCAGATCTCCCTTCTCCTAGGGACACCAGTCATTGGATGTAGGGATGACCTCATTCTCACTGGAGTGCAACTGCAAAGGCCCAACTTCCCAACGAGGCCACGGGGACGTTCTTGTCGAGGTTTCCTTCTGGCTCGTCTGACGGCATGAGCAGCCCAGACAGGAGATCAGGTTTCCTGGGTGGAAACCTGCTCTTAAAAAAGGAAGGAGAAAGAGAAACAAGTGCAGTTCCAGCCATCTCCTGGCTGACTTCCCGGAGCCCAGAGGGGCATCAGGCCGCCAGGCGCGCTGCGTGCCCAAGGCCTCGGCAGCCAGTCCCCACCACCGTGCTTCTGTGGGGGTCTCCCCACGTCTGTGCAGGGAGGGCAGCCATGCTGGGTGAGGACTGGACCAGGGCTGCCCAGTCCGGTGTGGCAGCCACCAGCCCCAAGGGGCACAGAGCCTTTGCAAGGCGTCTAGTTTGAGATACACTGTGAGAGGCAAAGGCATGCCAGACTTTGATGATTTGGTAGGAAAAAAAGAGTGCAAATATTAGTGCTTGTTAACTGATTACATTTTGAAATGACAACATGTTTGATAGAATGACTTACATAGATAATACTTAACTGTATATTAGTATACATTTTATAATACATACTATAATAGCATTATGTTATAATATGTAGTAAATATATTGTTAAAGTTAATTTCATCTGTTTAGTTTTACCTTTGAACATGGCTACTGGGAAATAAAAATTTCAAAGGCAGCTCAAGTGTGCGGCTCCCGTGACGTGGCTACCCAATCACGCTGGCCCAGAAGACAGCTGGCAGTGACCATTTCTTCTGTGGCAGCATGTCCCAAAACCCAAGCCTGAGACTGAGTCCCGGAAGGTGTTCGCCACCAAAAGATGCCCGTGGTCACCGGGGTTTGGGAGGCCCATACCTCTCCTCCCGCCTTTGAAGACAGCGCGTGCGCACGTGGGCGAGGACCCCGAGCAGCTTGTCCTGAGCCACACCTGTGCGGCCCAGCACCTCCCGACTGGCTGGAATTTCCATTCTGCCTAAGGACACTCCGCAGAACCAGTGTCTCCTGGGACGACTTGGAAAGCTCTGCCCGAGCACCGTGGGGGCGCGGGCACTTGGCCACGTGGGAGCTTAGGGGGCTCTGTCCGAGGAACTGAGACTTCCCTGTTCCGGATCAGGAACACCCAAGGTGCAAACGGACGTCCGTGCGGGACTGAGGGAGACGGGGCGGATGCACGACCTCACAGTCACGGACTCGGACTCAGCCCTCTTGGTGCCTTCATCACAGCCAGTCTCCATGGGCAACGAAACTGCTGGGGTAGGGGCCAGGATAATACGCCCGAAACACTCCGCGCTGAGAGCATCCACCTCTGTGGCTACCGGGCTCACAGTTTACATATTTCCATTAGTTCAGTAAAATATTATTTGCCTTTGGAGGCCAAGGACCCGTGTGATTTGAATGGTTTGTTTCTCAAATCGTCAGCCAGCTGTAGAAAAATCAGCGGCATCCACTCTGCACGGCCTTTGCGATCGGGGGAGTGGTTGGTGCAGGGACTTGAAAGGGGCAGCAACAGGCCTGCCATGAACCCCACCAGATGCTCCTGTGATTCAGGGACAGCAGCCACCTCGGTCACCCTGCAGTGACTTCTTTGTCCTGGGAAGAGTCACCTGAGTGACCTTTCTTAGGCCATGGACATAATGTCATTCACCAGCCTTGGCCTTGGGGAAGTGGCGGCTGATGGGGCCATTGTTGGCGACTTGGAAGGCCCCAAGACCTGAGCCCCTTCTCTGTGGCATGTTGAGACAGTCTCCTGTCACAGCAGCTGCCCTCTCGGGAGCCCCTGTCACAATGACGGAGCTGATTTCAGAGAAACGGCCCTTCCTGGACACCACAGACATAAACCAGTTAAAGGATTTGCTCTGCCTGCCAGCCAGTCAAATATAACTTCACGCCCTGTGCAGCAGCTGCCACACCACCCTGACATCTGCCTGCAGTGGGGCTCCTCCAGGCTGAGAGGGTCTCAGAGAGTCCCAAAGGCCATCTGTCACCCAGCAATGAGAACAGGTGACCCAGGGCCTCCCGATGACCTGCCTGGGAACCCCTCAGGGACTGGCAGGGGGCAGAGGCTCCGAAGCTGTCTGTCCACACCCCCGACACAGCTCTAGGGCCGTCAGAGGAAAGTCCACTTTTAACTTCCCTCTTCCCTCTTTGGGAGGCAAAAGATAAGTTTCTTCATTACCTGTCCGTGGAGGCAGCCATGTAGGAGGAAGAAGTGGAGGGGCAGCTGATGGTGGGGGGAGAGGAAGAGTGTGGAGGAGGGAAGCAGGGAATGTAAATACATTTTCCCGCCCGAAGCTCCTGATTTCCGGGCGGTGTCGTCGGCTGCCCCTGGGAGCTGCAGTGCGTGGTTGGAGACAGCTCGGCAAGCTGGGCGTCAGCTGTTCGAGGACGGTGTCCTGGACTGTTAGTCTCCTGTGTCCCCTCAAAAAGTGGGTCTTCAGGTCCCCTAAGGGTCTCCACTAGCACCCCCTGAGGCTCACCAGCAGGAAAGGTCCCAGGGGCCTGAGAGGGCATTGCTGTGGGCTGGCAGGAAAGAGCTGATGCTGGAAGATGCCCCCTCCCGCCACCCCAGGGGCAGACAGAGCCAGCAGGACCCACTGCACTGGGCAGGGATCAGGGACACCAGGAGCGGGGGCCCCCAGCTTCCCTCTCTAATGAGGTCTGGAAGCAGCACTGGCCACTCCACCAAGGAAGCCTGGAGGCCCTGGGATGGCAGGAGGAGAGGGTGGGTTCCTCTCACCTATAGTGGAGGATTTCCCCAAGTTCAAGGCCAGCAGGACTACAATGATCTGCCATGAACGATGTCCCTGGGCAGACAGTAATAGTGGAGTTCCCAATTACACCTGGGAGAGTTCCCCCAGGGGGGCAGGGCTGTGTCCTCTTCCTTCCACAATGTCCCCTCTCCCCACTGTCCACCAGCCTTGGACAGTGGCAATGGGAGCAGGCGGCTCTGTCCTGGACGGAGCAGAAACATCTTCCCTCTGAACCACAGTGCTGCAGCCTGGGCTGCCAGGGTGACAAAGTCCAGGAGGCTCTGTGGCCAGGGCCTCAGCCACGCTGCTCGGGTGAAGGCTGTGGCCCCTCAGGCCACCACCCACCCATGGGCCACTGGCACGCACAGCCCAACACCGGGGAGCCGCCCCAAATCATCCTTTAGGACCTTTGGCTTTAAAATAAGATAGAAGAGCAACAGCATGAATGAATGTTTGAAACCAGTTCCCAGGCCCACCCTTCAGTCTTGTTAAAAGTGGAGGCTGGGTAGGAGCAGGGGAGGGGCTGGAATTCCACAAAGCACATGCACACCCCGACTTCCAGGTGATGCTGTGGCTACGCCAACCCCCTCTCGCCTCCCAGGAACCATGACTTTCGGGCTCCTCATCGGCTTCCACTGCTCTCCGCACCCAGGACACTGAGCCACCTCCTTGCTTCCCAAGACAGGACAGCTCCCTGCCCCTCTGCTGGGAACAGACCAGGCACAGGGGCCATTCTGGGGCCTGAGGAGCCATCAGCAAGTTGAAAATGGAGGGCGCAACCTGGCTTTGCAAACCCAGGGCTCTGCACATCCTCACGTGGTACCAGGTACCAGGACCTCGGCGGCGTTCCCTCCCCTGGGGAGGCGGCACAAACAAAACCTTTAAGGGGTGCGACAAGCTGGTTAGCTGGCCGAGTGCTGGGCAAGGGTCCCGGGCGGTGCTATTTTTAGTCAGGGATTTGAATCATGAGGCTTAGCATCACCGCCGCTGTCTGCATCAGCTTTAATGAGACACCTCATTATGTCCAAGGATGCACGTTCACACACCTGTCCAAGGTCGGGTTTCTGTGGGTGGGAGCCTGTAGGGGTCACTAGAGGAAACGAGAAGTGGGGGGGTGGAGCCAAGACGTGAGAAATCATCCAAACACGCCCGAAAACACCTTCACCCCACGTCCGCCCCTCTCGCCACACACCCATCTCTGTCACCCTGCATCTCCCCCCTGCCCTTTGTCCTGCTCTTGGTGGCAAAGCTCTTGAAAGAGTCATCTATACCTCTGCCTCCAGGTGCTCATCCTCCGTTCCCTCTCCCCCTGCCCCGCTCATGCCACCGAGGTCTGCTTCCCGCCACCGACCCAAATCCAGCCTGGTCCAGGTCACCCGCAACTTCCCACTGCCGGTTCCAGTGGCCAGTTGACTCCTAAACGCGTCTGTCCTGCCCCAGTCTGTTCCCGAGCTTCCTTCCGCGCGCAGCCAACCGCCTGCTCTTCACCTCTGCATGGATGTCTCCGAGGCATCTCCAAGTCACCTGTCCCAACAGAGCTCTCCCTCGAGCTCCCCACAGGCCCTCCTGCACCAGTGCAGCCCTTGGCCGTGAGGGGCGAACCGCCCACCCGTCCGACCAGGCCACAGCAGCACCCCTCTTCTGGAGTCACCTCTTTTCCCTGACCCCCCTCACCCACCCCATCAGCATGTCTCGTCAGCTCTGCCTTCAGAATCCATCTAGAACGCGGCCAGTTCTCACGCCTACAGCCAGCATCCAGCCCAAACCCCCTTACCGCCCCTGACCAGCTACACCTCCTAGGGGGCTCCCTCTCTCCATGGCGCCCCACCATCCAAGGGACTTCCAACTCAGATTGGACCGTGTTACTTCCTCGCTCAAAAGCATGGGACTCCAGTCTTCTTGTGGATAAAAAGGCTTTGTCTATGTTCCCACGGTTACATCCTGTCCCTCCAAAGCATTGGGGGACAGCAGACAGCACAGGAAATGACAGGAAGACCTGGAGATTTCTAAGTCTCAACTTGGCATGCTGGTGACAGGACCACTCCTACATGGAAACATGGCAGGGGTCTGGGGGGGCGTAGCTCGCTGGTTATGAGAGCCCCGGAGACGTCTCCAGAAGGACGTGGTGAGGGAGCCGGTGAGCAGGCGCAGTAGGGGCGAGTTCTTCTCTCGTATGTCTGCCAGAATGTGCGGTGTGCTGGGAGAGGGCACTCGTGGGCCGTGGCTGAACCTCTTATGCATGCACCATGTGTGAAGGGGTTTAGAATAGGGAATGTGACCAAGGAAACCTGCCTTATCACATGTCGGAGAAAACGCCCTGGGAAAAATCTAGATAACACCCCAGGAAAGGCATCTGTCTATGTCCTCGGCTAAATCAGAAAATGCTATTTCCAACTTTGGAATTCCGGACCAGAAGCATATTGTAGGTTTCATCGGCGGTCGTCAGCTTTCGCTTTTGCAAGGAAAAGGAGCAGCAGGCCCGTTCTGTGAGGATTTGCATCAGAGCAAGAGGACAGGAGTCTCTCCACTGTGGGCACTTGCTCCATCCAGGAACAGGGAGGGACTATGTCACGAAGCGCTCCCAGATCGCATTTCCACATGTCCTGAGCTCCAAACAGGGGCGCCAGTCAAGTCACCCCGTTTTCAAGGGTCATCACCGGGGGACATAGAGGGCGGCTTGTATCTACGTGTGACTGGTTTATAGCGAACAACGTGCTTCTCTGCAAAAGTTTATAAATAAAAAAGGAAAACAAAATCTAGCCAAGCCCTTTCCCACAGAGGTGGTGCTCAGCAGCAGAGAGCCCTGAAGACCCAGTCAAGGACGTCTCGTAAAGAGCCTGAGAAAAGTCAGGGGGCCCAAACCTTCCTTAGAGAGGCCCTGTCTTCCCCCCGCTCTCTCCTGCTCCCTCCTCCTCACTGCCCCATGCTGCCTCTCACCAGTGGAGTTCCTTTTCCACCTAGTCCTGGGCTGGCACCCCCAGCGACCCTGCTGTCCCAGCCCCTTTAGAAGTGGCCCTGGCCCCCCCAAAATGAGACAATGTCTCCACGGTCAGGAAGCTCACCCCAGACCAGCGTGAAGGCTGGGCAGCCCCTGCGTCTCCTGGCAAAATGAGACAGGAGATGAAAGAACAGGCAGAATGCAGTGGGGTGACAGGGAGGAAAGGTCCCACTCTGTCCCTTCAATGCACGGAGATGACATTTGGACGGGGCCACACAGGACCGTGAGGACTGCCGGAGAGGAGGGGCCCTCCGCCGGGCCGGCCTGTTCACAGGCAAGGGCGGAAGAGCACGGTCGGGGTACGGAGCTGTCCGTCCCGGCTGCTGAGGGGGGGAGGAGCGGAGCAAGAGAGCAGAGGGGCCGGGCGCCCAGGGTCAGACCTTGAGTGGCACACCGTAGAGCTTGAACCTGATCAGAGTCGAAAGGCCTTGCCCTCCTGGAGGCCACTGTCTGAGCGTCACAGAGCTGCTCCCCCAGCAAAGGAGACCCCGAGACTCCAGAAAGCCCCACCTCCTGGCATCAGTGTGACAGCCGCTGTCCCAGGCCCACCCCACCCCAGCCGGGTCTTTGACCAGACCCAGACCGAGCAGGTGTTCAGTCTCCTCTTTGACCTCTCTCCTCCAAAGACTATAAACACATTTTACGTCAAGAGTGTCCCAAACCCTTTGGCCTTTTATGTCTGAGCATCAGGCTCAAATGAAAGCTCAGGGCCCTCACTCTCCCCAGTAAATGCGCAGCCACACAGAAGTGTGGGTACAGCCATGGGCACCCTCTGCACCCCCTCATTTCCCAGGACACCAGGCTGAGGCACCAGCCCTGGATGGGAACGGATACTGACATAAGAGGCTTGCTTATTGTCCCCAACAGCCGATCGTTCGAGTGGACTTGACCAGCTTGTGCTACTGGGTCAAAGTAACCAGGGAAAGTAGCAATAATTATTCAGAGATTGTGTTGCAATTACAGTAAGTATTGCAATTGCTACACTTATAATTGTCACTTAAATGAAACCCAAAGGCAAAAGGCAGTTGTAGAGCCTGCCATGGTAGGCACAGGCGGTCACCCTCCAGGCAGGACGTGAGTGTCACCAGGCAGCTCCTCCTGATCCTGGTGACGGCGTCCGTCCCCCTGACCCTGGGTCCTGTTGCTCCCAAACCTGTTGACAGACCAGCTCCCTCCAGCCTCACGCCTCTCCACCAGGACAGACGAACCCCTTGTCAACCTCTCAGCTCTGGCAGGACCCCGATCTGGCTTTCCCAGTTCTGCCTCCCTGGAGACCCTCTTCCTAGAGTCCCAAGGGCGGATAAAACAGCCCGGGTCAGAATTTACCGGAAGCTCACCTATTCCCCCTCCTGCAGATTCTAACCAGCCTCCCAACACCTCTGTGAAGCCTTCCTATGCCCTCCTCTGTCTGCAGCCAGCTCAGCACGGCCCCTGTGCTGCCCTAGGCTTCCCAGAGGCAGCTCCCACACCTGAACTGGTCCAGCAGCACGATGCTCACCTGCAGAAGGGGCTGAAAATGTCAGGCCTGTGAGTTGCATGAGGTGGGGACTGGGAGTTCTTTCTTTCAGAAGCATCCCAGCTGATCCTGACCTCAGCTCAAGCCTGCGGACACGAGCCTCCCCTACGGAACCGGCTTCCACATTCTGTGCCCTCCGACCTCGCTATGAAACTGCAGCATCCCCTGTGTCCCCATTTCTTCCACACGGCATCCTGAGAATTTTCAAAGGGCAGGTGCCGTGCTAGGCTCATGGGAGGTGGGGGTGAGAGTTGATGAGATATTAACAAGACACAATCCTTGCAATGAAAAAGCTCATTGTCAACTGCCACCAACAAAACATGAAGAAGTTGTTGCCACACGTAGTGAAGAGGTCTCCGTTAACGTGATTATCAAGTTTCTACTGGAGCTCAGCAGAGGAGAGGCTAAGCCGGCCTGGAAGTCAGGGTGGCCGCCCCAGGCTCTCTCTGGAAGGGCCTGCTAACCAAAGGGATGAAGAGAGGGGTGCCCCACGTGCCAGCCCACTCTCCATAGACCAGGTGCTTCTGGGTCTCCAGGAAAGCCATTGAAGGCCGCCGTAGTCTCAAAATTGATCTATAAAATCCACTTCCTATTATTGCATACTTAGGCTGCTTCTGATGTTTTCCCATTGTAAAGGTATTGCAATCTTGCAGAATTAAAAACAGTATTTCCCTCAGGACAATTCTACAACATGCAACTGCCCAGTCAAAATACTTAACATTTAACTTTAGCATTTTTTGCTAATCTAGTGCCATTTGAAAGGTGAAAATTTAATGTTTTACTTAACTTTCTGTTAAATATTCATAAGGAGATACTTTCTAAAATATGTATTGGCACTTTTTAATTATTCATTTCAGAACATTTCTTGTCTTCCAATCAATTGTTGAGGTGTTTGTCTTTTTCATCTTGATTCCAAACAATTTTTTAATCTTATGAAGATATCAACCCTTTATTACATGTAATATGTGATATATATACTTGACATTCTTTTAACTTGCTGATTACCTTTTACACTGAATGTGATGTGCTTGGGGCACTGAGGTTCCTTAGCCAAACACGGAGGCAGCGTTGGAGTCGTTCCGCTGCGCTGCATCCACGGGATGGAATGTGATTATCTCCGTTGCTAAGAGGAGGGAAGGGAAAAGAAACCGCCAGCGAGGGCTTCCTGGTGCGACTCCCCAGAAAGAACCCGGCGTCCCTCACACAGCGGTCCTGCCAGAAATGAATCAACTGGCACTGATCGTGAGGACGTGATCGAACAAACTCTGATTGTGGGATGCTCTGCCAACCACCGGCCCGCTCGCCGTGAAAGAGGCCAGTGGCGTCGAGCCCAGAGGAAGGGAAGTGACAATTCCAGACTGGAGAGCTTAAAGAGACGTGACCATCCAACGAAATGGGTGACTCGGGACTGGGTGCTGGGCCAGAGAGCCAGATTGCAACTCCGGACATTATCGGGGCAACTGCAGGGATTCCCGTACAGACTGTATGTGGGATGCAGTGCTGTATGGACGTTTGATTCCCTGCAAGTGTGTCAGGAAAAGCCCAGTTGTGCAGAGATGCACACTTAGGTAGCTGGTGGCAGAAGACGACATTCCTAGCTTACAACAAATTTTACATGTATGTATATATATAGAGAGAGAAAGAGCAAAGATGGCAACATGTTGACAATGGGTGAACCCAGGGAAAGGGAATACAGAAATGCATTGCATTGTTTTTTACAATTTTGCTGTAAGCTTGAAATTTTCCTAAATGAAAAGTGAAGAAAATTTAAGTAAATCATTGTAAGCGGGCACAGAAAGGGGGGCCCAACATCCTGGTAACTTTCAGAAAACATCCATGCACAGGACACAGAGAAGTCTGGGGAGATGCATGCACGCTCCCACGGCGACCACTGCCCACCGTCCTGGCGCCCGCCACCTGTCGGAGACGCCTCCTGGGAGTCATTATGGGTGATGACTCTCGTGGTCACCGAGCAATAGAAACAGGTTGAGGGGGATGGAGGATTTCACGTTTTCCTTCTTTCCAATGTACGAAATTTAAATTTATTTTTTAATAGTTAGCATCCAGTATTTTATACTGAAATACTCTTTTAAAAACTCTGAACTATTCGTCTCTTACAAATTCTTCCTATGCATAGGATTGAGCTATGAGTTGTCATTCAAAAGTATTCTCGAAAACCTCTGAAATGTCTTTTCAACAGTTAGGACACAACCTGAAAATTCAAACAGCGAGGTATCGTTTTCGCCAAGGAGATGGACAAGAATTGGGGAAACCCTACATAGGATTAGCAAAAGTGGGGGTTGGGCGGCCTCTCACGCCGCTGGTGGGAGGCGAACCTGCGGTCGGGAGAGCAGTTCGCAGCACCGGTTACGATGGGAAGTGCGCGTGCTCTGCAGTACGGGGCCGCCTCTCGCTCCCCGTCCCAGACAGAGTCCAGGCACCGAGGGACAGGGACAGGGACAAGGGAGTGCGACTGCGGCGGAGGAAACCGGAAGCAATCCCCGCCGGTGCGGGAGTGGGCGGAGGAGATAAATGGAGATGGACAACTTTCCACCGCTGGAGAGAGGCCCGGGCTCCCCACGCGGCAATCAGCTCGGACTCAGAAAGTTCAGGTCGAGAGGAGAACGAGGCACCGGATGCTGGGAACAAGTGTATGCCGTTTGTGTGTAAAGGGTTTAAAAACACAAACGCTCTACTATATTTTCTGTCTATGTGCGCATATATATTTAAATTATTTTTAAGTGGAACAGAGGAATATGTGCCACTCTCATGAGAGCAGCGGGTTTTGGGAAAAGTGAGGACATGAAATTACAGCTGGGAGTGGGCAACTCTGACAGTGGCATAGGCATGAGCTATCTCTCTAATATTTCAATTTTAAAAAATGAAAAAAAACATGTTAAGCTTTTCCTAGTTGTTAGTTCTAGGTGTTGTAAAAAATGAGCGTATATTTCTAAATATCTCAATTTTTGAAAATATTATGAAGATTTTCAAAAATGCAAAAGGCTAAGTATTTTCAGGATATTCTTACACCACCTGGGGTGGTGGCAGGGAGGTCCTTGAAAACAGAGAATAAACTAACACACCCCAAAAAAACCCAGATCGACACCTTGACAGCAACTCGATCTGGAGGCACGCGTGCACCTGCCGCTCTGAGGAGCAAAGGCAGAGCCGCATGTGGACACAGAGAGCATCTGGACCAGCCAGAGACGCAGCCCGGATGTGGGACTGGCTTTGGTGTCGCTTTCCACCTGCTGGAGCGTTTGGGGAGAAGTCAGGGCAGCCATTCAAACACATCCGTTTGGGCCCCAACTTCCTCCCTGAGTTAGTGAGTAGTGACGGGAGTGAGGAGGACTAAGTAAGTCTCTTCTCCATGGTGGAAAAGCAAATCAACTCATTGCAAGTGAGAAGGTTGAGATCTGAGACATACCCCCACCTCCGCCCCCACCCCTGCTGCAGAATGTCAAAGCTCCAGGCGCACGCACGCATGTGTATGCTAGGCAGCAGTTCTCAAACTGGCGTTGGTCAGAATCCCCGGGAAACACTGAAAAGGTGGGTTTCTGGCAGCACCCCCCGTGATTATGATTCAACAGGAGTGAGGTGAGCTAGCACCTGAGTCTTTAGCAACTTCCCCAAATGGTTCAGATTTATGTGTCTGTGGAACACCATCTGAAAAAGAATGAAAAAGATGATCCATTAAGGGATTAGAACTTCTCTCTCAGCAACAGCTGTGGTTGGGCTGAGTTGGTGGGTTAGATAGTTGGTGTTTGTTTGTTTGGTTGGTTGGTGGGTTGATTAGTGGTTGGTTGGTAGATGGTTAGTTGGTTGTTTAGTGGTTGGTTGGTTGTATAGTTGGTTGGTTGATCGGTGGTTGACTAGTGGTTGTTTGGTTGGTTGATGGTTGTTTAGTGGTTGGTTCCTTGGTTAGTAGTTGGTTGATTGGTTAGTGGTTGATTGGTTGGTTGATTAGTTGTTGCTTAGTGGTTGGCTGGTTAGTGGTTGTGACTGGTTGGTATGCTATGTTATTAAGTTGACTAGACTGTTTATTTTCTCAAAACTATGACCAGAATTTCTGATGGTTCTCCCCCACTGGGTTCTTGTTCTCCACGTCAGAAATGTGGGGCTTTCACTGCACACTCCACTTCACCCCTGCCTTTCACATCAGAATAAGCCCTCGAACGGTGAACACAGGAGGAGCCCTCTGGAGTCAGACCTTTTTCTCAAGTTCATCTGTTCTAGAAGCCTGTCCTGAATCACCTTAGAACCAAAGAATAAGCCCAGTGCTTGCTTTAGTTTTTGTCTATTGAGTGACATTCCTTGTGTCTTGCTAGAAAGAGGATGAGTTTAAGTAACTGCAGTGCAAAGAATACTTCTTAGGCAAAGTCATCGTGATGGCTAATTTTATGTGCCAACTTGACTGAACCACACGTGCCCAGACATTTTGTCAAACATTCTGAGCGTCCCTGAGACTATTTCTGAACGAGATTAACATTTGAATCAGCAGACCAAGTAAAGCCATTTCCCTTCCTAGCGTGGGTGGACCCCGGCCAGTCAGCTGAGGGTCTGAGCACAAAGGCTGCCCCTCCCATGAGTAAGGGGGAATTCCTCCCGCCTAACTGCTTTCGAGTTTGAGACTTTGGGGGTTTTTCCTGCCTTTGGATTTGACTCTTTCTGCATTTTGAGACTGTGGTCCTTGGGCAGGGACTACGACATTGGCTCTCCTGGTCTCCAGCTTGTCAATGGCACAACTGTTCTGGTTTTCTGGAGAACCTGACTGATACAAGGAGAACAGAAAATTAATGCATTTGTTTTTCAGAAAAGAGATCGGGGATCCAGAGAAGCAACGTGAACTTGACAAAGCTCATGTGGGTTGTGTCAGGACCAGGATTCAAGACCAGCTCTGCTCTGATGGACCAGGAATGTCTGTCCGCCTCGGTCTCACCACCACATGCTGCTCCTCTCCCTCCCTCCTCTGCCCCTCTGCTTTGTTGTGACAAATGACTGCTGTCAGACGATCTCTGAAAATGATCGGCAAGAGAAACAGTCCCAGGGAGAGTGTGCATTTCTTTAGTGGCAGAGGGTGACCCTGCCTATGGAGACACCCTGATGTCCTCCAGACGCTGGTGGCTTCTCATGCCTGGCAGAGACCCCTTCCCGCGGTTGGGAGTCAGCCGTGCATGTGGCCCTGTGTGTGCGGCTCCAGGCTCCTGAAAGGCACGTTCCAGGTACCTCCTGCCTATGTAGACCCCTGACTCCCACGTCTTCTCCTACTGACTGTGTCTGTGGGTCCTTCCACCAGTCAGTCCCAATTTTGCAGGAACCATCATGCACCTGGCTTTTTAATTAGAAAAGGGCCTCAAGTCTCGATGATGAGAGGCTGGAATTCCACCGCATGGATCTCTGCAAGACATGTCATGTTAAAGCCCAGAAGGAGGCCTGGCAGCCCAGGGTCACTGTGCTGGGACCCACGTCCTGCCTCATGCCAGCTGAGGTCCCTGAGGAGCCCCCAGGGTGAGGGAATGGCCGGTTGCCTGCCTTTCGGAGCTGCCACCTGCACAGCTGCTGGCTGACTTCCACGGCCGGGGCCTGACAGCTGCCTGGCCTGGGCTGGTCCTGCCACATCTCAGGAGTGACAGGTCACAAAGAGGAACCATGGCCAGGAAGAAAAGTGACTGTCTGCCCAGGGAGGATGGGGATTAAAGGGGCCAGGCCAGACTGAGTAGGGGGCCATCAGTGGACAGTAATCTGAGGAGAAACTACTTTCATGTTGGGGTCAAAGCCTGGGCCGGGGCTAGTTCTCCGAAGGGGCAGAATTTCCAGTGGGGTAAACAGTGGGACACAGAACAGAGGAGAAACACTGCTGGCCAGGGGGAGAATCGTTCAACTTGGAGAAAGATTTGCCAAGCATTGCGGCTTGGTGAATGCGCTACCTGAAACTACCCAGGTTTCGACTCCCTCCTCTGTGACACGGGCTAAATGGGACCGTCCACCACCGTGGTCGTCACACTGAAATAAGGAAATGTGCTTTTCACACTCGCACACCCTCGTGCCCGCTGATGTTAAGGTCGGATTGTCCAGCCCGTGGTCCAGTGTTTGGGAAAAGTTCATGGACTCCTAAGGTGTATTTCAGCGAGGGCTATTGTGTGCCTGATGTAACCTCACCCTGCGCCTGCCGGCGAGGTGGAGCGGGCTCTCCTGTTACAGGGGAGGGGTCTCTGGGAGGCGTAGCAGGGACTCCACGCAAAACCCTGTCCTCCCCCGGGAGGCAGCCTGAGTGACAGCACCCGGGCCCCTGCTCCTGCCCCTTGCTATCTGGCTCCGCTGAGCCTGCCGTTTTCTGTCTCAGCCTCCTCCTTGGGGAGGCGTGTAAGGAAATCAACCCCGCCCGGCTGACCGCTGCACACAGAGGCCGTTGCTGTGCGTGGCCAAAGCCGGACCTGACCAGTGTGACAATCAGGACTCAGGATGGGCCTCTTGGCCTCTCCCACCTGATTCTCTCCTCTAATCTAAGCTGGAGCCTGCTCCCGGCCCCCTGCTCCGCTTTCCCAGCCATTGTGCCAGGCCCGGCGGAAGCGAGGCTGCCCCGAGGCTCCCCACAGCCCGGAATGTATAATGAAGTCACCAGCTTGGGAAAGAAAAGGCCTCTGTTTCGGCGGGTGCTGGGGCTGGGTTCCGGGACCTGCATTATGCAGCTCTGATCCTCCAGGATAAAGTGGTGACTGTTAGGGGTGTCTTGTGGCCTGGCAGCTCCAAGAGGGGACATTTCGTCTCTGCTCTGTGAGCTCCCTCATGGTTCTGTGGCTACAGGGCCACGTGATGCCTGTTGTTTTTCGGCCAGGACGGAATGTGCCACCCGGAAGGAAGAACGTGACTGGCCCTTCCCCCCCTCCCCTAGCCAGGCAAACCTTGGAGCAGCAGGGGCACACCGTGGGCCGAGGGGCTCCTGGGAGCCCACAGCGGCTCCCATGTCAGACCCAGAAAAGGTGCTCTCACTTGCCGCGTAGACCAGAGATGACGTCACCCTGTCTCTGGCCCTGAGGATGAGACCACAGGAGCTGTGAACACCAAGTTGACTCCCAACAAGGCTAATGGTTGGGCGCAAAGCTATGCCCACCAGGCAAAGCCAGTGTTGGGGCCAGGCCAGCCATCAGGTTAGCCTGGAGCAGTGGTCCCAGCCAGCAAAACCAGAGCCCGCCAAACCAAGGCCCACCCACTGCAGTGAGCTCAGAGAGGAAGGGTACGGGCCAGAGAACAGGAAGCATGTCTCACTCTCTTTTGTGAATGGTCCTAGGGCCACCGCAGGTGGAGCCAGGACCCGAGCCTGTTCCTTCAGAATCCTGGTTCTCACCCCGAACCAATCGGAACACGAGCTCCAAGGGTCTGGCCTGGGAAACTGCATCGTGAGAAGAGGCTGAGTTCAGCTGAGCTCATGAAAATGTAGGTTTTAACAAAGGGGTTCGGAACAAGTTCACAGGCTGCTTTTGCTGGGGAGCGGGAAGAGCAGAACGTAGTAAGTTACCTAGAAACAAGCTCCCACCTCCCAGTGTGCCTACATGTGTGGTCCCCTTCGCCCGCCCTCGGCAGCCGCTCCGGGAAGGCAGCGGAGCCAAAGCATCAGTGTGCACCCTCTAATTTAGATGTATCCTTCCGCAGTGCGTATTTCTTGGTGTGTGCCGGTATTTCTGACTTCTATAAATAGGGCTGCCTGGTGCAGCTCCTGCAGCAGTTTTCCCTGCTGCACGAAGCGTTTAAGACACATCTGTGTTGCTAAGGGAGCGCAGCGGGCTCTTCCATCCTGTCCAAGTGCTGGTCAGAGTTCCGCGGTGTGCACGCAACCAAGTCTGCTGCTCTGCCGCCAAGGGATGCGGCGCTCTTGTCCGCTTCATCCTCCGCCCCACACATGCACAAGCCCTGTTGACAGTCTCCCGCTTGTCCATAATGGTGTAGCCGAGATATGTGGGGTAGAGGGAGCACAAAAAGAAAAAAAAAACACCAGAATTATCTTCTGGAGGGTGGGCCTCTTGTAGTACAGGCTTCCCCCTGGGTGAGTGTTCCAGGAACCCATCTGTTCCGGTGCACCAGCTGGTGGTGTTGTGAGAGGCTGCGTTCAGCTTCAGAGAATTTTTTTGAAGACTCTTTCAATGCAGTTGCCCATTTGAGAATGGGTGATTTATGAGCACATGCCCACACCGCACTGTTTAGGAGTTTTTGACCAAAAATGGCATGACCCCTGTGCCCCACCCTTCCTATTCACCCGATCTCACACCATGCAACTTTTTTTTGTTTCCCCAGATGAAAAAAGTCCTCAAAAGGAAACATTTTGCTGATATGCATGAGGTAGAAAAAAAACAGAAGCGCTAAAAGGCACCAACATAATAAAAGTCTCGACAGACCTGTTGCATTGAAGAGAGAGCACTGTGAAGGTAAGTGCAGTTTAAACATGTAAGAATACAGGCCTAGCTGGTGTAGCTCAGTAGATTGAGCACAGGCCTGCAAACCAAAAGGTTGCCGGTTCAATTCCCAGTAAGGGCACATGCCTGTGTTGCAGGCCAGGCCCCCAGTGGGTGGTTTATGGGAGGCAACCACACATTGATGTTTCTCTCCCTCTCTTTCTCCTTCCCTTCCCCTCTCTCTATAAATAAATAAAATCTTAAAAAATAAGAACACATACACAATTCTTCATAAATACATTCTGGGTTTGGGGGGCCCCTCCCGTGTGTGTGTGTGTGTGTGTGTGTGTGTGTGTGCCCAGAAGCAGAAGTGGCCCAAGTTCATCAATGGATGCATCTGGAATGACGATGGACCTGGGTTCAGGCGCTGCACTCTGTCACACTGGCCCCCAGCGGGTGCAGCCTTCCACACTGCTGCGAGCGAGCGGTGCACGAGTGTCCCCGTGTCCCACATCCCTGCCCGCGTTTCCGCTAACCAGCCTGACAGGTTTAAAGTGAGAGCGCTCACTGTGGTTTAATGAGCATTCCGCTTTCTACCAGGGAGCCAGAGGTCTCTTCAGATCATGCTGTTTGCTGAGTTTTCACTTTGTAAACTGCTAGTTGCTATGCTTCTCTTGTTGATTACTAGCATTTCTTTGGTATCCTAAATATTATTTTCTTCCTGGTTTGTGACATTACAAGTGTCTTCTCTCCCTTTTCTATATCACTACCGACTTCACAGTGTACTTCTCACAACTCACTGAGGTGTGAATCACACACCGTACAATCCACCCAATTAAAGCACACCCTCAGTGGTTTCCGGCGCACGCCGGGGGCTGTGTAACCTCTCCAGAGTCCATTTTTAATAGCACTTCCATCACCTCCAACAGAAGTCACATACCCCTTAGCAGTCACTCCTGGTTACTGGCCCTCAGACCCCCATCCCAAACACACCAGCCCTGAGCGACCACCGATCCATGCCCTGTCTCAGTAGATGGGCCCGTTAGGGACATCTCATGGAAATGGATTCATCCCATGTGTGGCCTTTGGGGACCAGCGTCTTTCCCTCAGCCCCCTGTTGTGCTGTGGCGTGTCTCAGCACTTCCTTCTTTCCTGCCAGTAACATTCACGGCATGGACAGGCCGCACTGCTTGCCCACTCATCCGCGGATGGGCGTCTGGTGTGTCTCCACGTGCTGGCAGTTACGAGTAATACTGCTACCAACGCTCATGCACACACACTTTTATGTGGTCACATGTGTTTATTTCTTCTGGGTATATATATCTAACAATGGGTAGGAGTGGTGATTTTATGCCACTGTTTGCAGGAGCTGTCACGCTGTTTTCCACCATGGTCGCACTGTTTCACAGTCCCGCCAGCGACGCAGGACGGTTCCGAGTTCCCCGCCCTAGCAGGACCCCAGCGGGACCCAGCGGGATCCAGCAGGACCCAGCGGGTGCGAGGTGGTCACTGACTGAGTTGTGGTTGGCATCTCCCTACTGGCTGATGACGTTCAGCACCTTTTCAGGTGCTTGCTGGCCATCTGTATATCTTTTTTTGGAGAAAATACCTATTCAGATTTATTGGCATTTTCAAGTTGGGTTATTTATCTTTCAATTGTTGAGTTGTACAAGTTCAGTGCACGTTTTAAACAGTGAAGGAGGAACTCTTTTTTTTTTTTTTAAAGATTTTATTTATTTATTTTTAGAGAGGGAAGGGAAAGGGAGAGAGAGAGAGAAACATCAATGTGCGGTTGCTGGGGGACATGGCCTGCAACCTAGGCATGTGCCCTGACTGGGAATCGAACCTGCGATGCCTGGTTCGCAGCCCGCGCTCAATCCACTGAGCTACGCCAGCCAGGGCTTGAAGGAGGAACTCTTAATTGGATGTAGTCACACCAGGTTCGTTTTGCTCTGTTTTTGCCTCACAGTCTGTGACGTAAGTGTTTTGTTTATGAAGTCCGTCCCCTCCCTCGGTCTCTCTCTCTCTCTCTCACACACACACACACACACACACTCTTAACTAAATAGCTTACCTTTCTCACTGAGGTCTGGCTAGCTTCCACCTTTGTGTGTGAGGCCGGGCGGTCACCTGGTCCCATTGTCCCCCACACAGTTGGCCAGTGTTCCCAACACCATTTACAAGACAGCCTGTCTCCCGCTGTTGACTGGCGCCCCACCTTCATTGTGTATTACATTTCCACATACACCTGTGTCTGTCCTGAGCTCTGTATTTTGTTTCTCGGGTCCATTCTGCTCCTTTTGACTGGCTGTCTGTTCTCACACGGACACCACACTGTCGTCATCAGCCAGGCCTCTTTGGAAGGCCCCGGGCGCTGTGCCCCCCCACCCCTGAATCGTCTTGTGAGTACCATCCTCCGACCCCTGGGAAGCGGCTCCCCATCTCCATTGGGGCCCCTGTAACGGTTTCCTTTGGAGCCCCTGTAGGACTTTGGTCCCTGGGGAGCCCCCCAGCTTTCTAGGCACCCCAGAATACAGCCACAGAGAAGCGGCTGTGAGGTTATGCTAATGCCCTCCTAAGAAGCACCCTTCGACTGGGCTAATTACTTTAATGAGTCAAATCTGCCTTCAGATAGACAGGCTCCTAAGTCGTTCTTTAGGGACTTCCACAGAGTGTGGCTTTAATGACTAGTGCCCTGAGGTGGCACCTCAGCTTCATTATCACCACTGTCCATGCTGTGCCCCATGGAGGTGACAAGATGCTCTGTGCTGGGGACTCGGGTGTCCCTAGTGCCATGGGTAACCAAGGAGCAGTGCGTGGAGCATCTGGGCATGTCGAGTCTCCATGGCGACAGGCCCGCAGGAGATCTGGTCTCCTCCTTTCACAGCTGAGCCCCCAGGACCAGGGGATCCCTGCACAGGCGCCTTTTCTGTGTGACACACCACCTCGAGCTTATAAAGCTATTGCACGCTACAATTTCCCAACACCACACAATTTTGTTAAAAATCACTTACTTCTCGCACGAGAGCCTGAGAGCCTTCCGATGAGGTGCTTGAGGCCCCGCACTGTCAGCTCCGTTTTAAAGGTGGAGAGACCAAGGTGCCGAGGTGACATGTGGTTGCCCTGTGACCCCACAACCCATGGGGGATGGGCAGATGAGGACAAGGCCACAGCTTTGCCCACCCACACGACAGGACTGTATCGGTCTGCTGGGGCTGCCACGGCAATGCACGGCCAACTGGGGCTTCAGCAACAAAACAGTGCTTCCCTCAGCCCAGAGGCTGGCACCTCCAGCTCTGGGTCCAGGTAGGACCCCTCTTCCCGGCCTGCAGGAGGCCACCTCATCCCATGTTGCCTTTCCTCCTGCGGTCTGAAGAGCAGGAGGTGGGTAGAAAGAGGTCGTGCCTCTGGTGTCTCTTCACATACGGACACATCGTGTCGGAACCAGGGCCCCAGCACATGACCTCACGTCCCCTAAATTACCTCCTGAGGTTCCATCTCCCAACACGGCCCACTGGGGTGGCAGGGCTTTGCATCTGAACAGGGGCGGCAATTTATCTGAAACAAATTACCACCAACTTGGTGGCTTTAAACAACACAAACCCCCCAACTTTGGAGCACCCCAGGCTGAAACCCAGACTCCAGCAGGGCTGCGATCCTTCTGGACGCTCAGGGTTGACTCCGCAGCCTGGCCTCCCCCGACCTCCAGGGGCGGCCTGCTTCCCTCAGCCCGCAGCTCCTTCCTCGAACTGCTCCACTGACCTCCCGCCTCCCTGGCACAGGGGCCTCGTGATGACCTGGAGCCCGCCAGGTGACCCAGGACAATGTTTTCATCCTTAACAAGATCCTCAGCTGGCTCATACCTGTGAAGCCCCTTTGCCGTGGAATGGGACATAGTCACAGGCTCCAGGGGTGAAGGCGGGGACCTCTTTGGGGGCCCTGTTCAGCCTCCCAATGTCACGTGACTCATTCAGGCCACAGATGTCTCTCCTGTGAAATGGGGACCAGAAGCTCTCTGGGACCCTTGCAGACACTGCCCCTCTGTGGCCTGCAGTGAGCCGGTCTCGGAAGGGCAGTTTCTGGTTCACTGCACGCAGACCTGTCACCTGCCAGCCACACCTTCCCTGGCTCGGAGCACAGGTGACAACACCTGTCTTTTAGATCACCGTGTCTCTTTTGCATGGCCTTTGTCCTTTCTCAAAACACCTCTGTGTCCACACCTCTGCTCGTTAACATTGTTTTCCAGCTTCAGGAGAACTTCAAAACGAATACATTTGCTCAAATGTTAGGCAACAGTCCACTCTGTGGGGCTGACTGTTTTTTTCTGCAGGCACCGGTGAGAGCGCGTGCGCATGGAGGAACTCAGTCTGCTGTGTTTGCTGACGTGCACACCTGGCCCCGACCGCAGACGCCCGCGAGTCAACATGGGAAGCCAGAGGAAACTGGATGGGGAGTCGGGACACCTGTCGGATCCATCAGGGACCGGGCAGGAAATTGCTCAGATGAGGAGCGTCCGGTGACAGGATTCCTTGCCCAGTCCAGAGGGGTGCGCGGGGCTGGGGGACCCACGAGTGATGGTGGGGAGCCAGAGATTTGCCGTGGTTGGCAGTCTTGCCCTCCCCAGGGTCAAGGGGGACCAGGGAAGACCAGTGAGACCTGGAGCCCCAAGGAGGGAGCTGTCATCGTGAAGGGTGAGAGCTGCTGTGGGAGACAGGATGTGCACACAAGGAGTGGGCGGGAGGGAACATCCCGCCCCGCCCCCTGCCCTTCCCCTTGGCGGGACCCAAGCAGAAGCCAGCCGGTGGGGAGCTCAGACGACATGACTATGGCGGTTGGCCTGGGTCAGAGGGGGCACAGAGCAGCAGAGAAAAGCGAAGAGAGGGCCCTGCTGGGGCTGGGGGCAGGGACTGAGAAGACCGGCTTTCCCGCTTCTAGTCTGTCCCAGCCACTGGGTCACTTGCTTCCTTGGGCAGGTGGTTCACTCTCTCTAGATTTTGTTTTCCACACCTAAAATCAAAGCAGAGAACCAAACTTACCATCTCTGTCTCTGCCAACTATAAAACTCCAGGGTTTACGACATAAACATAAAAATAACAACACAGAGATATATGTCTATATAACATACAGTCGACACGCCACCAAGCCATATGCTTGCTTTCTGTAAATACGTGAACTAGTGTGAGGACGCGGCCCTCTCGGCACCCCCCCGTTTAAATAAATCCGCCGGGCCCCTCGGCACACATCATTCGCAGCCGCTCGCACAGATTTCAGAGGAAACTCGCAAACGAGGGCACGCCCCAGCCTCGCGTCCCGCCTGACGTCTTGGGAGGGGGGAGCCGTGTGATGGATGGCCCAAACTTCCCGGGGATTCGGGTCTTTACAGGGATGACTGTGTTTCACGAGAAACAATGGAGCTGGTGACACCGGCGTACTGCGACGCGGCCTTCTCTCATTCCAGGCTATAGATTCACCTGCGAGACGGACACTTGCCAGCGAGCACACGAGGAGGAGTCTTGCAAAGAGCCTCCCTTGCGGGCAAAAGGGGGTGAAATGAAGCATCTCCCTCTGCTCGAGTGCCATCCGGGTCTGAATGCTGGACCCGGTCTGAGCGCCGCCAGCACAGGGCTATTTCAGCCTGGGCGGTGGACCAGTAAGACCTTTGGACAGAGATGGCCTGCGGCAGCTATTGAAAATACTGCGATGCATTCGGAGAGTGTAAGGGAAGCCAGCTTTCTGCTGCTTGGAGGCATCCTCGGGTGGCACCTCTGGCCTGAGCTCCCAGCTGCCACCCTTGAGAGAAGTCACCTTCTGATTTCGTGACTCTGGGCCATGTCTTTCCTCGTTGGTGCGGTAGTGATGTCCTCACCCCTGCCCGGGTGCCACAGCCAGGTTTCGAGATAGACAACCAGAGGAAATCAGTCACACCTGGTTGCTAACGGTTGTTTGTTAGCTCAGAAATGAACACATGCATGGAAGTTTCTGGAAGAGCACACAAGCAATAGCGGATCCCTTGGGGAGGGAGGCCTGAGGTCCCGGGGTAGGAGGAAGAATTTTACCTTCCTTACAGATCCTTCAGTTCTGTCTGAATCTGTGATGGGCATGTCTTACTTTTTGATTATGAACACCCTTCTAAGACTTCCAGCCACTCCCAGGCTGCGACCCTTACGTTTTCAGGGGGAAGGTATGCGCCACCAAATGGCATGCAGAGAGTCTGAGATGCGTTCACACGTATCGGACAACGTCAGGGAAGGGAGGGGCGATAAGTGAGTTCACTCAGGACTCATGAAATCAGAATAAATAAAGGCAAAAGGCTATAAAACATCCAAAGAAGGGCTGCCTCCAAGGGCACTGCCAGGCACAGCGACAGTGACCTCGGATTGCTGAGCTCACAGCAGTGACCGCTGCCCACACACGTGGAGAGGAAGGTCGCCGCGCGGCCGCCGCCGGCTCTTCCTACCAACATGGCACTCCGGCTGCTAGATTCCTTTCAGCACCGACCCTGTCTGTCGGTCCCCGACCTTTCCCTGAAGAATGAGAAGTGAGCTGTGGTCCCCTCGGGGTCTGCACAGGCCTCGGGTTTGCGTATGGCCCATCATTTCTCTGCTGCCGTGTTATTCAGGGCTGCTTCCCATCAGGTGGGATTGAAGGCTCCCAAACGCTGTGGATTTGGGGGTATTCCACCTTGACCATTTCTCCTGCGGACTCGAGCTCACGCTGACCTCTGTGCGGAGCTTCACCTTGCTCTTCGGGGTCAGCTTCCAGTGCCCCTCAGTGGGTTTCGTTCCCGTCCCAACAGCCTGCCTCCACCGGCTGACTTTCATCCGGCACATTTGTCAGTGTTTCTGAACTGTCGTGAACCAGTGCCAGCCAGCCAGCACGACCATGCAGAGCCAGAGATGAAAATACATCTCTGGGACTTAATCCCTCCTTCAATCCAGCACTAGAGGCTAAAGCTGGCTTTGTCACTTCAAAACCGGTTAATGACAAAGTTAATGCTGGCTTGAACTGCTCTCCTTTGCCATTTGTATCAGAAGTCGTTCCCCCAGTGATTTTCCACCTCCGTGGTCACTTAAAGATATGGGAGGGCGCCAAGCGCTGGGCCACAAGGTCGCTAACCCTGCTTGTGGCTTTCCAAGGGACAAAGGGGACGTTCTGCACTGGTGCAGTAACCAAGAACCCGCCTGGGTCGCTGCCAATTGAAAGGGAAAAAATGTTCTCTCCATGAGAGGAGTGTGCCATTTTCTCCCCCCCATCAATCACTGCTCCGTAGATTTCTATTAGAAACTCCAGGTTCCTTAGCAACTCCCTAGCAACAAAAGCTCACCTGAAATTGTATATGGCTTTCCAGAAATTGTTTTCTAAAAGGGCTGATTCCTTCCCAACATTTTTACCCTCAAGGAAATAACTTCTCTTTATTGCTGTCCCTGATCACAAAAGTAATACAGACTTGCTTTGGAAAATTCAAGCCATATACAGATAGGAGCATAGACATTCCTGCTGGCAGAGTTCTCCTGCCTCGCCCCGTCCCCGCTGAAGAGACTCTCCCGGCAAACACGATTGCACAAGGTTGGATTGTTGCTGCTGCTATCGTCGCTGTTAGATAGAGTTGAAGTTACTTTCCTGGGCAATCGGTGACACATCTATTTTGGGGTGACAACAATAAAAAATGGCTTCCCTTTCTTTTTCAGAAAATTACACCCAGACGCCATAATTCCAGGCTATTTTCTTTTCTCTCCCAGACAATAAATGTTCCCTTCCTCCTGAATCTCAATGTCCTATCCACCAGGCATTTTATTTATTAAGAGTGGATCCAAATGAGAGCAGGGAAGGGCAGCCTGGGTTGGAAGGGTTTTCTGAGCAAGTATGCCCAGCCCAGCACATTGTGTTCGTATGTGAGGTGTAAAGACCAAATTACATTACCGGGAGGATGTGGATGGTGTGGCTCTCCAGCCGCTGGCGCAGCCACAAGATGAACTGGGTTCCTCTGCACCTGAAAATAACCAACCTGTGGCTTCACCTGCACAAGACCCTAACCTGGGCAACTGAAACTGGAAGGAAAAGTAAGTTCCCCCGACCATGTGTCCGTCTCCACATGGAGCAGAGCTGTTCTCCTGGCGACTGTGGGGTTGGACCGGGCACAGGTTCGCACTGGCGCTGAGAAAGTGTGTGTGATACCTGGGGGTCTCACCTCTGACTTAGCATCTGAAGTCTAGTTTTCTATCTCTAAAATGAGTTAAGGTCATGAATAAGGTCATTCACCCTTTACGGTCTAGACATGATGGAAACAATGCTTAATTTATCATGAAGATCTCAAAAGAACCAAAAAAGAAGAAAACCCTGCCTTCCGCCCTGGCCAGATGGCTCAGTTGGTCTGGACGTTGTCCCAGACACCAAAAGGTGTGGCTTTGATCCCCAGTCAGGACACGTACCTAGGTTGTGGGTTTGATCTCCGGTCACGGTGCGTACGAGAGGCAACCAGTCAATGTCTCTCTCTCTTTCTTCTCTCTCTTTAAAAATCAATAAACAAATGCTGGGCGAGGATTTTCAAAAATTTTCTTGAAAATCTGCTTTCTTATAGTTATTCCTTTACTCAAGAAATATTATTAAGAATCAGTTCTTGGCCTGGCCTCCCACACACCTCCACGTCCCCTCCATGTCTCTGCGTCCTCGCCTCTCTGCGCTCCTGTTTCCACTCCCACGGATGTGCAAACCTGTGAACACGGACGTCTGTGGCAGCGTTATTTGCAACTGAAAAATTCTGAAAGCCATATAAATGTTTAAATAAATTACAGCACATTCTCATCACAACACTGTGTAGTCATTATTTAAAATGTATCTTTGTGTAAATGTATTCAAAGCCCATTTTCAAATGCCAAGGGCACACTGGTGAAGCACACACAGGATAGTCCTGGTGGCGACTTGTCTTTTAAAGTGCTCTCACTGAGGAGAAGTTCTCTGAGGAAAGCCATCTCACACACAGCGTCGGGAGTTTTTGCTCATTTGTTTGTTTGTTTTAGGATTGAGTTTTAAGGAGGGTAATTTCTACTTGTCAGGTTATGCCTTTCCACCATAAGCAGGATTCACTTTATTGCACACAGACTAGCATAAAACACTCCTCCCGACCGAGAACGTTCCGTTGCTGACGACATCCCCACGGACAGGGAGGATGCTGCGATCTTCTGCGCATGCCGCACTTGCCCCCGCGTCCTCTGTAAGCGAGAAGCTTGAGTGTTGTCTGAACGCCGAGCTGGCTGGTCCATGAAAGCCGAGCCTTTTGATATTGGCCGTGAGCCCTGCAAGGTCAATCAGTGAAATGTTATCGCATGGGATGTCTCGTTGGGGGGAGCAGGAGCTTGGGGGTGGGGCGGCTAACCCTTGAGGAACTTCAAAGTCCCTGAACTCCTGAGAGTCGTCTCAGCTGTGGTGTCACAACCAATAAACCCTCAATAAAGGCTGGTTTCTCACAATGCAGGCTGGGCAGCCCGCTTACTTCTGTGGCTTCCAAGGTCATTATGGAGGAGCAGAGAGTGAACTGCAGACTCTGAAGGGAGTGTCTCCAAGTCAGGCTTAGCGGTGGCTCACACAGCTTCCACCCACGTCCCCTGAGTGGGGGCCCATGCACAAGCCAACCCCCAAGGAGGCGGAGAAAGGCAGAGGTGGGGAGGCATGTCGGCAGGGTGGTCACCGACAGCGGACAGTCATAGCCTGGACACATCGACATGTGCTGTGACACGCGTGCCTGCTAGTGCCCCTGTGGAGTGAAAAGGGAAGGTGTTGTCACCCCCTTCGAGAGACAGGGCAGGGAGGGCTGGTTTCTCAGCATCGCGAAGCAGCCAGCGGGCGAGGCGTCCACACTGATGAAGTGGTGCGCTGTGCCTGGCGCTTCGAGCCGGGGGTTCAGGTGCTCGACCTATGCAAGCCTCCCAGGCAGGTGCTGTTCTTGCCATCTTGCAGCTGAGGGTGCAAGCTCAGAGGTGGGAAGTGATGCCTGGGAAAGAGCTCTCGGGAGGGCCCAGGTCTCCAGACCCCGGACCTGAGCTGGGACTCACCATCCCTGACTCTGTCCCTCTGCAGCGTCCCCCCAGGAGCCCAGGGTTCTACATCGTGACTCTGGGAAGCCAACCCAAGGCAAGCTAAGGAGCTCTCAGTGTGGAGAGGGAGACGGAGAACCCAGTAATGTACTTCCTTCCTGGGATGAAAGAAGATACTTTCAATCCGAAATCCACCGAGATTAAGTCAAATGTATGTGTAGTTTGGAAGTCAGACTTTCCCTGTCAGTCTGCCTCTTGTCTTACATGGAGTGTAGGCCAGCCCAGGAGCCGAGGGGCCCCCAAGTGAACTGTGTCGTGTAGGACACGGAGACGGGAAACAGGATGGAGAGCCCAGAGTCCACGCAAATGTACTTCCTTGAAGGGCCCAGTCCAAGTCCAGGGCCTGGAACTCAGTAGCCCCTGGGCCTTGGGTTCGTAGAGGCCCCTAAGCCTTAAAGTGAACTTCACTTCTTGCTTAGGTAGCTCATGTGAGGTTTTGGGCTTTGCAACCACAACGTCCAAGCAATACAAGCTGTAACTGAGAAAGACCGGCATTGACCAGCTGACAATCACAGCGTTCTAGCCGTGTGTTCACGGACCTGTGTAGAATGCATCTGAATTGTGAATGAATTAATCTGGCAGCCGAACAGCAAATATTTATTTTCCTTGAAATTATTAATTCTTCTGACCAAGCTTTCTCAGAATCAACACATTGTTAAATTAAATCCATTTTGTGTATTGTACACAAGTCAAAATACACTGGGAGCACAAGGTAAGCTGCTATTTTAAGACAACTACCTTTGACTTTTTGGCACGCTGAATCTCTAGCAGCGCTTGCCAGTCTTTCTCAGCCAAGAGTGGCTGAGTCTCCAGCTTCCTAAATTACAAACCTCAGTTTGTTTGTTTGTTTGTTTTAAGCGCAATGGGAATGCATACCCCTGATCACCTGCCCAGAATAGAACAGGAAGGAGAAAATTGCCTGAAAATGAACTGACGACACCCCGCCTCTGCCTTCCCCAAGGACGCGTGTTCAGAGAAGGTGTTTGTGCAGACCCCCGCAACCCCACTCCATGCCCACTCACCTTCCCTACCATCTGCCGGGCCCATGCCACTTCCAGGGGAGGCAGGCAGAGACGAAGGCCATGGCAGGAGCCTCCCAGGGACCTCAGGAGGACAGACAGTTAGCCAGGAACCACGACACCATGTGACAGGTCCAACAAGGGCACAGCCGTTGGGCTCACGGAGAAGAGAGCCAGGCGGACTGCCAGGTGGGTCCAGGAAAACCACAGAAAAGTCTGGGCGTGGGGACAGGGCCCTGGGACTGGAATCACAGGTCTGCCAGCAGGCAGAAGTGGGAAGAGCCTTCCAGGAAGAGGAAAGGGTGACTAGAGGTGTCACATCAAGAAGGAACTTGGGGCAAAGGGCTCCAGAAACCGCTGGTAGACCAGTTCCCTGAGTGAACCAGACCCCATGTCCTACAAGGACAGGAAGCAGAAATCATTTCTTTCCTGTTGTTTTCTTTTTTTCTCTCCCTTTCTTATTTTCTTTCTTTTTCTTTCATCATCTTTTTTTTTGTTTAATAACAGCTTTACTGATGTATTATTCACATACTATATAATTCACCTATTTAGGTATACAATTCAATGGGTTTTGTACACATTCACCATGTTGTATATCCATCTCCCCGTCTAATTTTAAAATATTCCGTCCCCCCAGTAAGAAATTCCCTGTTCATTAGAAGTCACTTCCTCTCCTCCGCAGCCTCTGGGAACCACTAATCTACTTCCTGTCTCTATAGATTTGCCTGCTTTGGCCATTTTGTATAAATAGAATCACACAATACGCGGTCTCTTGTGACTAAACTGTTTCACTTTGCATAGCGTTTTCCAAGTGCACCCCTGTTGTAGTGTGAATCGCTATTAATTTCTTCTTGCTGGCAAATGATATTCCGTTGTACGGATATGCCCATTTTTTTATCCATTCATCAGTGGATGGGCATTTAGATTATTTCCACTTTTTTGGCTATTAGGAATAACACTCCTGTGAACATTCATGTACAAGTTTTTGGGTGGACATATATTTTTCTCTCTCCTGGGTATGTACCGAGGAGTGGAATTACTAGATCATATGCTAACTCTACATAGAACATTTTGAGGAGCTGCCAGACTATTTTCCAAGGTGGATGCACCATTTTCCATTCCCACCAACAATGTATAAAGGTCCTAATTCCTCCATATATTTGTCAACACTCATTATTTTCTGTCTCTTTGATTGTAGCCACCCGGTGGGTGTGAAATGCTGCCTCATGCTGGTTCTGGTTTAGATTTCTCTGATGACGAGGTTGAACATCTTTTCATGTTCTTTTTAAAAGTCCCTTCTTGAAGTTCAATAAATGCCTGACTTCCTGACTTGAGAAGTGACCTGAGGAAGCCCATCCACAGGTGAAGTGATGCCTGGCCCAGACCACTCACATCTCTCAAGCTGAGAAAAGACCCGTTTGTACCACGTGAAAGAGAAAGCTCTGAGAACACATCGGTGGATTTAATTCCTGGGGTTGAAGAGGATGTTCCAATCTGAAATTTATCATGATTGAATATATTCGTATATGTACAATGACTGGGAAGACCATTTAATACACTACTTTGAAATCAGACAACCCTGCCCTGGCTGGTGTGGCTCATTGGACTGAGCGTCAGCCTGCAAACCAAAGGGTTGCCATTCCATTCCCAGTCAGGGCACATGCCTGGGTTGCAAGCCAGGTCCCCAGTAGGGGCCATGTGAGAGGCAACCATGCATTGATGTTTCTCTCCCTCTCTTTCTCCCTCCTTTTCCCTCTCTAAAAATAAATAAACAAAATCTTTTTAAAAAATCAAACAACCTTAAATTTTGTTCTCTATTCTGCCATATATAAATTGTAAGGCTTTGGACAAGTTATATAATCTCAGCTTCCTGAATGCAGAATCCAGAGTGCAGCTCTGGCCAGGCAGATTATGTAGGCTCAGCTTCCTCATATAAAATATGGTAAAACAAATGCTGAACCCAGAAGCTCATTGTGAAAATCGTGTTACATAAGAGCCTGTCATGGATGGTCACCTAATAGATGTTGGTTCCTTTCTCTTTCTCCTAATGCTTGACCAGGGGCAGTTTCTCAGCAGCACACTGTCACAAACATGTTTCATAATAGCAACTAAGTGCCCCTGGGGCGAGGGAAGGAGTCTCTGACCACATCTGCCCGCTGTTGGGCCGGAGCCGACTTCTAGGGACCTGAGGCCATCAAGGGCGCTCCTGAGCTCCCCGCTGCCCCCCCCGACCCCCGGCCTGGGCAAGTTCAGACAAGGATCTGATTGTGTATGTTCCCCTGACCTTCAGGACCTCACGCTGTCAGAGTTGACCACGCAAGGGACTGGCGAGGTGGTTCTGACGGTGCAGAGAACATGCACTGCGTGCCCAGGAGGGAGTCCCAGCAGAGCTGGGGTTCTCCAGGAGGCCGTGGAGGAGCGGGGCCTGAGCTGGGGGCAGGAGAGGAGGCAGAATTGGGTGGTGAGAGAGGAGGGCATCACTTTTCCCCTAAAGGGAACTGACACGGGAACCAGGCCCGGGCTTGGGAGGTCTCTGGCGTTGGTGGGAAATGAGTAAATCTTAGGCTGGGCAGAATCCGCGTGGAACCCAGCAGGAAATTGAGTGGTGAGAACAGGCTCTCCGCACCCTTGCTATACCCCACCCACAGCTTTCTCTCATTCAGTGAGATCGTCAGAGGTCCCCTCCCTGGCTGCCGTGGGAATTCTCAATGACCGCCTCCTGTTTGTGTGGCATTTCTCATCCACGATCAGCTCCTGGGTGGGGAAAAGGGAGTCATGTTACCAATGCCATCTGCCCCCTGCTCAGCCCAGGCATACTGAGCAGGACTGGGGGCTGAGGCAGAGTCCCCGCGGAGCTGGTCATGAAGCCAGGGTCGCTGGTGTCCCTCACCAGGCTGGGCAGGCTCCTGGCTGGAGACTCCGTCCCCTGGTCCTGTTCACCTCCTCTCTGGCAGTCCCTGGGCAGGGTGTCCTGACTGTTCCAGCTACCAGCTCTCATGGCCACAGTGCAGAAGCTGTGTGCCTTTGGAGTAGGTACATTACAACAGAGTCTGTACATTTATACTGTATGTATGAGTATGCACACAAAATAAACAGGCAATGGAGCAAACATTTGTGTCCCCTCCAAATCCCTACATCGAAGCCCTAGCCCCCAAGGAGGTGGTATCGGGAGAGGGGGCCTCTGGGAAGTGATTAGGGACAGGCGAGGTTATAAGGACGGCCCCTCGATGTGGTTACCAACACCAGGCTCTCCGTGTGTCCCCGCTGACACAGGAAGAACAGGTCCGCTGTGTGAGGACACGGCGAGATGGCACCTGCCCGCAAGCCGAGGAAGAAGCTTTGGAATGAAACCTAACCTTGCTGGCACCTTGACCTTGGATGTCCAGCCTCCAGAGTGTGAGAAACCGATTCCTGTTGCAGAATGCCTCCAGTCCGGGGCTCCGTGGGATGGAAACCCAAGCACCTCGGTATTTCCCTGTTGGTGGAATCCTCAGGGGTGCTCCCTGGTGATTGTGGGGGGGGGTTCTCTTTATATGTAAATAGTGCGTTGACTTTCAAAGCATCAGCACCAGCTTTTAAAGCAACCGTTAACTTTTTTAAAGTTGTTTTCCGAGAAACCCCTATTGCATGTGGCAAAGACCCCTCCTGAGGTTGCATGCGGCATTGAGTCCCCTTCACAGGTCCTCTTAGTGTCTTGCTTCTGGCGTCTTCCAGGTCTTCGAAGTTAGGAGAGAACACAAACACCGTATCACCCGGTAAACCACTGTGCTCATCCTCACCTCCGTGTGAGAACACGTCAACGTTTCATATTTTTTATTGTTATTTTTCAATTTTATATTAACATGCAAAATACTCTATTAATATGCATGTAGGACACACAATTTTCCCAACAGCACAAATGTTTGGGCGTCTTAAACACTATTTCCCCGGTGCGCCTGTTTGCTGCCCAGCAGGTCCCAGCGGATTGCAGTGGAGAGCATCCAGCTCACCCCTTGCAGGGAAAGTGTGGACACCAGGCGCCGAGGTGGGCGGAGCCACGAAGCGTCCTCTCAGAAGCTCCTGCATTCCGGCACTATCCCCCATGGGCTCTGTGTGTTGTCGCAGCGTGAGCCACCGCATTTGCCCACACCAAGTGCGCCCTATTGCCCGGCTCCGTTCTGATCACAAGCCCCTCAGTCAGGCCACGCGCTGTTTCGGGCTGTGTCTCCGAGGCACGGCCCCGTTAGCAGAGAGGCTGGCACATGCCATGGCAATGCTGACTCCCAACAGGAAGGTCTCCACCTAATCGCTTGCAGTAAGGTTTTCATAAATGGCTTCAATAGCTATGCTGTTACTGAAAAATTAAAAAGCCCGATCATTAAGCACCCCAATGGCTGGAGAATTTTCGGGTGCCGGGGATGGGTGAGACCTTCCCTTGCGCCTCCCCCAATGTGCCCGGCCTCAGAATCTCTGTCTGGTTCAGGGATCTGCCCCACTGCTCCGGAGAATGTTAGAGCCCAGAGGACTCAAAATGTCAGCGAGGAAAGGGACCTCCGGGTCCCTTGTCCGACACTGCCGTAGAGGAGGGTATGGGATTGCAGAGACGTGAAGTGACCTGCCAAGGCCGTTCAGCAAGACGGAGGCTGAGCAGGGCTACCACTGGTCTCCCGGAGTCCAGGCTGCCGCCCCTCCCCCACCCCAGGCGGCCTGGCGGTGACACGCAGGGAGGGCGACTGGGGTCATGCACAGCCCAGGCCGCCCTCTGTGTTCCCGTGTTTGTGTTCCCGTCACGCTCAAGTGCAGCCGCCTGGCTGGCACGTCCCCTGCATGAAGCTCCCTTCAGCCGAGAATGGTGACAGTCACCTAAGCAGCTGGGAAAGACTCGGGCGCCACCCGGGCCCTCCCGTTAGGTCCGTGCATCCTCCCCGCTCCCACTACACGCACACCCCCTCTCCCTCAGGGAACTGATGTACAAATGGGAGCTACTCGCCCAGTAGGAGGGCAGGTTTCAGAACAGAGAGTACAATAATGGGGAAAAAAGAAAAAAGAAGAGATGCTCTCACCACCTCGGACCTGTGAGGACTGAGCGAGGACCACGGCGCAGCCCCTGAAGGAGATGTTGAGAGGGAAAGGGGCAGCTGCGTGAAGGACAAGGACACGTCATCGCCTTCTGGGTTTCATTCATCAAGCACTCAGTGAGCACCTACTGTGTGCACATCCTACTGTGTGCATGTCCCCTGGTTGACACAGGAAATAAAAGATGAAGCTGTATCATCTCAGACTTCAAAAGGGCGTGTCGTTTTAAAGAGGAAAAACACAGGTATCCAAATAAAGTGCGTTTATCTGTGGGAGGTGGGACTACATTTAGGTTAGGACACTCCTGTATAACCCCCAGCGGCAGGGGTGGGGGGCGGGATGGGCACCTCACAGCAAAGCCTGGGAAGGGCATGTCAGGAGAGAAGGGAGGGGGTCTGAGCAGAGGTGGGTCAGAGAGGTGAGTCTGAGGAGCTGGGGGGCCAGAAGGCACCTGGCAGCCTGCCAGCTAGCCTCGCCCACGGGGCTCCTTCCAGACACCCAGTCTGTCCCTGCCCACCCACTGCGTCCAGTGCCACCTGAAATGGCCTCCGGTTTCCTCCTCCCACTCACACATTCCACCCTGTCCCTCTTTTGCTGCCTTGCCCGGCACAGCTTAAGCCAAACTCCTCCAACGTCGGACTGGTGACTCACTTCCCTGTGTCCCCGAGTCTGGCTTCCTTGTCAACTATGCTGCCCTGCAGGGGTGCCACCTGCACCACCACTGTGTAGCTCCCACCCCGTCTGGCCCAGATCCCAGGGTTCCCACCCTCCAAAAGCCCTCATTGGGCTGAGCCAGCCACAACCCAGAGCAGCCGACTGGGACCGAGCAAGAGAAGCAGAGGTAGCTGCCAGCTGGGCGTGGAGACCACGGAATCTTGGAAGAACAGATGTGGGGACATTGTCAGGAGGGGGCAGTGAGGGGCCCTGGTGACAGTAGCTGTGGCCCTGGGGGAATGGAGTCTGGGCCAAAGTGAGGGCAGCAGAGTCACAATGAACTGGACCTAACCACCCCCAGACAGGTGCCAACCAGCTCTGGCCTGAGGAAGAGGGAGGGACAGTCAGAACATTGCAAAGGGAGGGCTGGGTGACCTCAGGGGGGACTCTTCTGGGACAGCTTGGAGACATAGCTTCGATCCGTCTCTGAAGCCAGAATGACCTATAAATAAAGAATACATGTTACATGGTGGCCCATTACACACACACACACACCCCACACCAATGAAACAAGAGTTTCACAAAACATTGGTTACTCTTCTTAGTATGGTGTACTCTGACACTGTCTCCATTCTGTTTCATGTCTAAACATTGTAGATCCTATCCCTGCAAACTGATGTCATGACCTTCTCGAGGGTCAGCACCCATAAGAGGCAAAGCACAGGGCAAGTATCAGGTGTCTTCCTGTGCAGGAGAACAAATGACTGGAGGCCAGGTAGAGGTCAGGTTCAAGGGATGTAGGCCCGCAAGGGGGCTCGGGCCCAGCCCAGCTGTCATGGTGCATAGGCGTGTAATGGCTCAGAAAGGGCGCAGGTCTAGAGCCTAGGGCGGCGGTTTCTCCTGCAGGGCTCCACCTGTAGGGGGAGGGGGAGAGAGAGCTTACACTATCATTAACAAACAAGAGGAGGCTAAGAGCGCATGTTTTTACCTATTTCAAGAGCACATGTAATTTACCATTGTAAAACAATGGTCTATAAACTAAACACAACTGAGAAATTTCAGTGCCCTCACCTTTCGAGTGTGCTGCAAATTATTTAAATATCACACTGGATCACGAATATGTGTAGACCATTTACACACCTGGCTTGGCCATAGGTATAGGGAGAGCTCACATGAGGCACAGGGGTAGGGTGTTTTCAACCATCGGAGAACTCACGGGCGCACAAGAATGGTCGAGCAAATCCACGTCGCCACACAGAAAGAATAACCAGCAGCCCACAACTTCCTAAATGTGTAAGGACGAAGCTCAAAAAACTGCAAAGTATAATTTAAGGGTGTGAGTAGCTGTAATTATGACGAGGAAGAAACTTCTGGTAATCACAACTGGAATGCAAAGCACAGGTCCAGTGCTGAGGAGAGAAGTCAGACGTTGCACACCAGAGCGAGTGCAGATGGCCCGTGGGGTCTGAGCAGCCCAGACTAACCAGTGGTCCCCGGGGCTGGGGTAGGGGGCGGTGCTGGGTGGGGATGGACTGCAAAGGGCACAGCAGAACTTTCCGGGTGACGGAAGCAGTTGATGTTTTGATGGGTGTGGTGGTTATGTGGATAAGACAGCTATCAAAATTCACCAAATTGTGCTTTAAAAACGAATGCCTTTGTTGTATGTAAATTAGACCATAATAAATGTGATTGAAAAAAATAACTAAAATTGCCCTGGCTTTGTGGCTCTGTGGATTGAGTGCCAGCCTGTGAACCAAGGGCTGTGGGTTTGATTCCCAGTCAGGGCACTTGCCTGGGTTGCAGGCCAGGTTCCCAGTAGGGGGCATGTGAGAGGCAACCACACACTGATGTTTCTCTCCCTCTCTTCCTCCCTCCCTTCCCCTCTGTCTAAAAATAAATTTTAAAAGCCTTTAAAAAATAAAAATAACTAAAATTAACCTCCATGCTCAACTGAAGACAACATGATAACGTCCTGATAAGAAGACACAAACCTGCCCTCAAACGTTGGTCATCCACACCCACGCAGGCTTGAGAGAAAGTCTAACTCCCCAGGCGGCCGGTTTTCAGATGTCAGCTCAACGACTCAGCACATGCTGGGGATGCATCGGTTTTAGGTTATAAACACTCCACTTCAGAAGCTGTGGACAGCCCACTAATGAGCGCGCCTGGTCATAAATCAAACGCCCGCCCTCGGACTTGTGCACCTCAGCCCACAAGACATCAGGAGCAGCTGGCCTTGTCCCTACGTACGCAGCTCCAATTCCACCCTGCCACCCGCCCATCAGGAAGTAAAGGCTAATTCTCCACCTTAAAAAAAAAAAGAGAGTGACTTGCCCCCGGAGCCCCATCTGAGGCCCCAGGTGGGCCCTTTTGTCATCCAGGGCTGAGAATCACTGGATGGTCACCAGGGCCCTCCCCATCAGGAGCGTGCAGGCAGTGCTCTAGGCCATGCATGCATCCGCTCTGGCTCTGAGGTGCGTGGCAACCTTCGTCTGTCCCTGTGCCCCACCTGCCTGTCACCCTGCAGCGTGAGCAAAGGGCTTGCTGTGGGGTCTCCAGTCCATCCAGGGCTGTTGTCACCAGATACCCTGCCCCTGCACGTAACTGGGCTGTGCACACTGTCTGTGTCACCAGAAGGCGATCTGCTTGGCCCCACCTGGGGTGAGGCAGGGGTCCAGGTCTCCCTCAGTCTATTTGCTCCTGGGCTGGCACTGCCCCCTCGCTCCACTGGTAAGGTTCAGGCCAGGCCGTCCCCCTGGCCCCTCCCTGGTTTCTCTCTGCCCACCCTAGCCCTGGATCACAGGGGGGCTGCAGCAGGTGTCACTAGCCAGTGCAGACAGAGAAGGGGGTTGGAGGGATAGGGAAATCAGGCCCCCCACAGCCTCACCCTGTGTGGATGCAGAGGTAGGAATAGATGGACACATGCCGCAGGGCTCAACCCTCACAAGTTGTACCTTAACCTGTACTAAAAGTCTGGCCACACCCCTTGCCCCCCAGAACCTTCAGCTTGTTCCCCTAGAATCCACCCTGTGATCTGGAAGCTAATCCAGGCCTAAGTGGGAGCACAGGTCAGTGGGGCTGAGCCCAGGCTGCTGGGTGATAAGGAGGCCTGCTCAGTCACGTGCCCTTGGTACTTAGTCGAACGTGAGGACGGGTCGTTGTGGTGAGCCCTCAGCCTATGGGGTCTGACATGGTCTCCGGTGGACGGGGTCCGATCTGAGTTAAATTGTAGGACACCCAGCTGGTGTCTGAGTATCGCTGGGGTGCTGAGTGGGGGCGGGGGGACCCACACACTGAGACTGGAGTCCGAGTCCTCCTTGCAGAAGTAAACGAACCGACACAGGAAGTGATTGATGACGCATTGACAGGAGAAAAGTGGCTACAAAACAGCGTGTGTGACTCACATAAAGCACAGACCACGTGCGGAAGGGACTCGTGGCAAACCCGTGCACACGGGTGCCTCTGGGATCACGCGTGTTTTCCCCACTTTTTCTCCTGGTCGATCTGTGTCTACTAACAGTCCAGCACTTAACCTATGTTACTTGGACAACCAAGAAACACAGCATCTCCAGACTGAGCTTTTACTCAGCGAGGAGCCCTGGCTGGGGTTCCACCTCTCCAGCAGGGCCCCTCCATGCTCCTGGAACATGTTTTTGCAGCTGCCAGTGCCAGACTCTTGTTGCGTCCTTACAGCCCAGACATGCTGGTTTCTGGAGGGAAGAAAAAAGGTCAGCACCTTGAGACAGAGGATGAGTGACCGGCAAGTGTTGCCCTTGGTGCAGGACAAGCCTAAATACAGAAAATCCAACTGTGAGAATGAGCCCGCTCTGTTCCATGATGCGACTTGCCCTTCCGTGAGGTGGGTTGCTCCCCGGGCCCCTTCCACGCACCCCGTGAGGAGCTGTTCGGTGGAGGTCCGGAGGGAAGGCAGTTCCCCACTCAGCAGCAGCCAGCTGCCTGTTTCTGGGTCACCTGGCCCTGGTTTGCCCGCAGCATCCTGTTGGAAGGGGCCCAGGGGAAAGACCACGGTGGTTCAGGGCACAGAAGCCGGCCTTTGCCAAGAAAAACACAGGCCACTCTGACTTCACGGGGTGGGACGCGACCCAAGAAGGCAGGCTCACTCCCCTGGTGGAGAGCACAGTGCAGGAAAGGGAAGCTTGCCCAGGACCCACTAAGATGTTCCAGGAACTCATAAAAACTGACTCCGTGTCCCGTTCCCGACTGACGATCAAATTGCGGCTCAGAGCACAACCTCCCTCGAGACCCTGAAATGCTTCCTTGTCCATCCATGACCATTTTGCAAGTTTAAAGGTCCATAGAGGAAATAACTTTGTAATTGTCAAAAAAAAAGACTTCAGTTCAGCCCTAATTATGCCACCATCATTTAATAAAGAATTCTCCTTTTCCAGCCCAAGGCCAGATGCTGTAAGTCTGCATAAACCCCATCGGTAGGGTTAGGCAGCATTTGAAGCTCCTAGGTTTGCCTAAGGAGAAGGAGTAGGAACTAATCTGAGGAAGGGAGGGTCAGGGGGGAGAAGATGGACTCCAGGTGGCAGCAGCACCTCAGGCAGATGCCCTGAGGTGGGAGGGAGTGTGGCCTCTGTCTGAGTCCGCCCTGCATCAAAGACACCTGTGTGCTGTGAACTAGACAGAAGAGCTTGCTGTCCACTGGACGTCCCATCCAGATAAAAGCAGAGCCTCCGACAATGCCCGCATGAGTTCTAATGACAAGTTCATTGCTAAGCCGGTAGCCAAGGCTCTAGGAAGAACTGACCTTGCTCATAACAGGCCGAACGACAAGGGAGAACCAATGAGGACCGTGCACCTTGGGAACCGGCCGGCCTGGTGTTGGTGACAGCAGAGAAGGGGACCCTGCACGAAGCCAGCTTGGTTGCCCATTTCATCGACGGGCCTGTGACCAGGACAAAAGTCCTCAAAGAGAAGGATATTCCTACAAATGAGCCAGGGCTTCTGATTTTTTAAAATGTTGACCATGCCTAGCAGAGTGCTGTAGGAAGCCATCCTGTATGTTGGCAGACAATCGACATTCCGAGGGTGTCGTTTTTCAGCAGCCACACATGATTGTGTGAGCGACACTCCGGGACATTCTGGGAGCTCTTCACCCCCACGACATCAGGAAGCTTTTCGGAGCCTGCGGGGACGTCTGCCACGGAACTCCACGTTCCACGTGTCTGCTCCCCCATGCTCCCTGTCGGAAAGGCTCAGTGGGTGGGCAGCGTGGCCTGTCTGGAGTGACCACTCTCTGCTTCCTCATGGCTGCCTCACAGACAAATCTGTGATAGTGAGATCTCAAACTTTTCAGGAGACATACTAAGTTTTCTGTAATCATCTGCCACGTGGTAAGGAGCCACGGTCTTCATCCCTTTGCTGGAACTCCTGTCACCTCTTCCCGCCCCTCCCCCAGGGCTCTCCCCTGACCTTGCCCACAATTACAGGGTTTTTGCCTGGCATGGGAGCCCACCCCCGGGACCCTGCTTTATCACCACGGCAAGCCCACCGCTGCCCCAGCAGTGCCACTGCCCCACTGAGGGTGAACTAGAGGAGGGATCTGGACAGTGTCTCAGGGAGTCACAGGAGCAGCCAGGCGGGTGATGTCCAGGACTCGCCTGGTCCCTGGGACCAAGGAAGTGTCAGCGGTCAGTTACGGCCACCGTAGAAAACAGCTGCTTGGGCAGAGCAGGGGCAAGCGTGCTCAGACTTCCCATCCCCCAAAGTCCTGGGGAAAGGACCCTCGCCTGCTGTGTTTTGAAGAGAAAAGCAAAGGGGCCAAAGAGACAAAGGTGACCCCATGATGTGTGGCTAGAAACAAGGGGACCAGAGACAGAGGCAGAAACACTGGCCACCCAAACGTCCAGAAGAGGAGGACCTGGGCCTGAGAGTTTGCGTGCAGGAGGAAGGCAAGGTTTCAGAGAAGGGGTTGAGGTCACGGGCTCTCCCCGTGTCTCCACTCTCCTTCCTCTGTCCTCTTCTCTTTGAGTCGGAGACAGGAGGGTGCCGGGGGCAGTTTGGGGGGAAGTCGCCTTGGCGATGCATTTAGTTGGGGTTTCATGAACGTATTCGTCTGGTTCATGGTTTTGCCCATAGTTCCAACATGGCAATTTTTTGCTATGAACTTCTCCGTGACTCCCCACTGATGAATGACCCGGAGGCCACTTCAGGCCGACATGAAGGTATCCTTGGCCTCCCAGGGTCACAAGCATGTGCCCAGAGGAGAAAAATAAGTTTAAAGTTAGAAGCCAGCAGACTGTGGAAAAAGCGATCATCCCATGCATAAAATGACAAGTTGGGATACCCACGGATACCTAGCAACATGGAGCTCCTCTCCCATCAGGGATATAGCCACTCAGCCGGCTCCCAGTGGACCCTGTTTTTCTTCACCACGGAGCTGTGTGCACGGACTTGGTCAGAATCTCTGTGGAAGTCGCACTAGCCTGTAGCAGCACATCTGTGTGTAAAAATGTATATTGTATGCACCCCCAACTTTTGGATCAGGTTTTCATGGACCTGACACATCATGTCCTTCGAAGTCTGGGGGTTCTGGATGGAACAGCCCACAAAATTGCTGCCCACAGCCTGACGGCCAAAGCCAACGAGGGTCTCACCGAAAACCCAGCATTTTTCTGTAAGCCAGTGTTTGCAGGATGAGAGCAACCCAACTGCGAAATCATGTGTCACTGAAAATCTGTTGCATTTGTTTTACCTTCATGAAGAAATGCTCACTTTTGCGTCTCATTTTCCATTCATGATTTTGTGCATTTCTCCCAATGCGGCCCCCCAGAGTCACGCAAGCTTAAGGAGCTGCAGGATCTGGATCTGCCCCTGCGTGAAATCACAGGGAGAGAAAAGGCCTCCCCTTAAACTCTCTGTTTTGATTCATTTTAGACACACATCCAAGCTGTGGAAGTAGCAGACCCTGCTTCCTGCTCCTGTTAACACGAGCCTCGTTTGATCAAGGATAGGAAATTACCCTTGCTGTGATGTTATTAACTAATGGCCAAGCTTTGTTAGAAAGGCACCAGGTTTCCCTCCAGTGTCTTTTTCTGTGCCAGTCCTTGGTCCTTCCCTGCTGTTCATGACCTTGACACTTGGGGGTCATACTGGGCAGTTATTCTGTAGAACGTTCCTCAGTGAAGGTTTGATCCACAGTTTTTCATTACTGGAGCAAGGTTGTCCATTTTTAGCAGGAATACAGCAAAAATGACCTTATGTCTTGCCAAAGGGTTCACGACGCCGGTGCATGTTACTCACTGTGACATTACCTCTGAATAAGCTGGTGTCTCCTAGGTTTCGCCATCTAAAGCCGCTCTCTCTTCTGGGTGGTAGGTGAGAGTCTTGGGGAAGACAGCTCTGACGCAACACAAACTCCACTTCTCCTCAAACTGCCCCTCCCGCAATGTTGGCATCGGTGCGTCTCCCCTGCGGCCTTTACTCCCAAGGTGTTCACCTCGTGGCTGTGCTCTGTGTCCCTCCTTTCGTCTCTGCATGGTCCTTAAAATTCTCTTTTGAGAGAGAGCTGTCTCTCCCCCATTTATTTCCCTACTTGTTCAATTAGCTGTTTACACCAATATGAACTTGGCTTTTTATTTGATTCCCTGCTACCGTCATTTGCTTTGTTGCTCCAATGTTTCGTCTTCGGCCACGCGGGGTTCCTTCACAGTGACTCCTGTGTTCTTGCAACAAGCTCTCATCCTTCTCGAGCACTTCCTCCCTTCTCGGCACCACAGGATGTTCTGGTCTCACCTCCTACCTCCCCTGCCCCAGCGCCGGGATCAGCACCTTCCCTGGGCCCTTTTATTGGAGAATGATGGTTAGAGACCAAGATACGGGCATCAGGCGTGCTCAGTGTTGCTGGGGGTGTCACTGCGTCGAGGTTCTCTCAGCTAAGAAAACACGCCTAGGTAGTAATTCACGTGTAACACACGCATCTCTACTCCTCTACTGGACTCCTCTACGTTTGTAGACGTACGTCTACAAAATTATGGGTTTATACTAATCCGCTGATCCCAAGTCAACCCCACAAGGTCCATTCCAGGTAAATTCATGGGAGATGCTACAGGTGTCATGGGAATGACAGCAGAACCAATTTTCCCGACCACCCCCTTCCTGTAGCCCTGGGGCCAGACACTCAGGGCGCACACCACGGAGCCCCTCCTCCACGGGCACCGGGGCTCAGCCTCCACCAGGAACAAGCACCCCCTTTGCCCTGCATTTTGATCGTAAAGCCAAGGGCACAGAATAGAATGTAAATGGTCTAATTGCCATTGTCAGTTCTCCACATGTGACGGCTGCCAAAGGTTCAGATAAATTAAGATGCTTGCATTATGCTGAATTTCAGTTCTAAAATTACACTTTGTTGACATTGAAGCATTAACAATGTCACAGCGACGAACGGAGTTTCAGGTGAAAGAGTTGCATGGAATCAAGGGCATTTGGAAACCCCAGAGTCGAGGGCTCATGTGCTGTGGCGCCTACCGTGGCATTCGAGCTACCACACACCTGACCTGTGGTGACCCCGAACAGTGGTCACACTCCAAAGGCAGCCAACTTCTCCCTTGTAATAACAGTCCTAGTAATAGCAACAACTCTTTTCCGTTGCTACACACCGGTTTCCATGGAAGGAATTTTTCCTGAATACTCTGGTTTCTTGTCCTAACCTTGCCCCCCTCCCCCCACCTTCCACCCCCGTGCACTTTTCCCAGGGGAGCTGGGGTCCGGGACACGGCATGGACACCCACAGCAGCCCACCGCCCCTCTGCCACCAGAGAGCAGGGTTCTGGGGGCCCCTCCAGCCCCAAGCCCTCCAGGTCCAGAGTCACACCTGTGGAGAGGCACTGGCCCTTGCCTTCATCTGCCCTGGAGCGGGTGGGTCTCGTTCTCAGCCTGGTGCTGCCGCACACCCAGGCCATGGTTAGGTCCCGGAGGATGGCTAGGTGTGGGACGGCCAAGAGCACCGTCAGTGGAGGCTTAGTGAGAATGGGTCTTGCAGGTGTGGCATAGTGACGGTTTCGGGCCAATTTAAGACAGTCCAAGTGAGATTTGACCTTGGCCAGATCTCTGGTCCAAACAGCTTTGGGCCGTTTGGTTTCTCAGTAGGAAGGGCACCGGGCCCTGACCTTGACCAAGACAGGGTCGCCCACACCTTAGCGAATTCTCCCCAGCTGTGACGGACTTAGCAACGTTGTGGGGAGGGCTGAGGAGTGAGCCGCAGGGCGTCTGCACAGGGCCCAGGCCCCGGCGAAGGTGAGTGCTGCCAGGACCGAGCAGGTGCGCTAGCCACATGTGAGCTGCGTGGGCGGTCATGGCTTGCCATCTGCTACAGCTTGACCTTGAGTCACACAGACACAGCTGACGTTCAGACGGGCACACCTGTGTTACACGTGAAACCAAGGCTGGAAGAGACCCTTTTGAAGGGCACATAACATTTTCTGGTTTTAAACCGGGAGGCAGCCAGGTTCTGCCTTCACAGAGAGAGCTGTCGCTTCAGAAGGCAGGGCTGAGCCCAGGAAGCCGAGCTGTGATAGGATCAGGCTTCACATCCAGCCAATGAGAAAGCGGCAGGCTGAGCCTGAATGAATCATGTGGTCCCCTGGGTGGAGCTGGCTCTGGGTGTGGTGCTTCCCAAGAGCTCTGGTCCTGGCCTGAGACCTCAGACCCCCGACGTGATTCACCTTCGGGAGGTGGTGGATTATTAGTCATAAACAAAGAGAAACAGGAGTTGCTTATGAAACAAATGCTTCATTTGGGGTTAAAGGAAAACCACTCAGTGAAATTGTTGCAAATTCAAAATTTAGAAACACCATGTCTCTAAAAATCGTCTTTGCTCAGAAAAATCAAGAAAAAATCAGAATGACCTTTAAAAGGGGGTGAGGGGAGGGTTTTAGGCTTATAGTCAGAACAGGAGCCCAGAAATGATAAAATAAGTCAGACTGGGGGTATGGACTAGACACAGAGAGGCTTGGGAGACTGGAGAAAGGGCAGGGTTTGAGCAGACCCCTGAAGCAATGCTGAAGTAACTGAGTGCCGAGGCCCAGAAAACACAGACATACACCGGGTCTGACCACGCCTACCAGGGCGGTGGGGAAGATGTTGTTAACATGACCTTGGTTGTTAACAGGTCAGAAAGTGCTAGAATCTGGAATCTGACAGATCTGCCCTCTCAGCAGCTCTGCTGGGAGGGGCTCCTTTCCTGGGGATGGGGAGGGGTCAGTGGAGTCTATGGTCGGGTCAAGTGGGAAACCGCCACTTGTGGTGGGACAGGTATTCCCAGCGCTTCCAGCAAACCGAACCGGCTCCCGAGAAGGCCACCTGCACCTTCGAGTGTGAGACACAGGCTCCTCGGTGCCTCTGGGACCACACAGCCAATGTGGTCCCAGAACGTCCTGCCCTGTGAGGACAAGAGTAGGAAATGGACTCTCAGAGAAGACAGAGCCCAGGTGCTCCGAGCCAGGAGGACAGTAATAGGTCAAGGCCAGGCTGGGCCGCCCTGCCCGTCTGGTGGGCGGAACGAGCCCGCTCTGGAAAGGAGAGAACTCCAAGCAGCGGCTGATGGCCACAGACCTGGAACATTCTCATTCTGTGTCTCTCACTTAGCCAGTCTCATGAGGCAGAGTGTGAAGGGATGTGTTTGCAAAGCTAAAGCCACGGGAAATGGGAGAAAAGAGAAAGCCTTTCAGAAAGTGGTTCCAACTTCTGGAAACTCAGAAGCGAGGGGATCCAGGCCACCAAACACCACAAGGGGTTCTCTGTGGAGCACCCCAGAGCAAGGGCTCAGAGTACCAAAATCCCGGAACCAGAGGTGTCCCCGTGCAGCTTGCGGAAAGGCCCGGAACAGGCCCAGGAGCGGGCGCTCCACGATCAGTGTCTAGGCTGATCCAGAAGGCAGTGGCGGCTGCGTGCAGGTGAGTTGTCCCCCGGGGGGGCGAGCGCAGTGCCGTAGTGAGGGTGACAATGCCCGATGGCAGATTTCTCCCAGTGGAGCTTAGCTCAGCAGTCAAGGACTCGAGGCAAGCTTCCCAGATGCACGGGCGTCCCAGGAGGGGAAAGCCAAGCTCTCCCCACCCCCCACCCTCTGTTCACATGGCCTTGAGTCCCCGCCAGCCTGGTCAGGACCCTGCCTCACGCAGGTGGGGGGATGTCGAGGGGTCTCTGACATCACTGTCCTCGTCACCCTCACATTCTTTAAAAGAGGCACGTGTGCAAGAGAGTCACACAACCTACCGAGGCCTAAACCCACTTCTCAGCGTGGACGCCCACTGGAATCCTCAGAGGAGACTTTTCCATACTGATGCCCGGGTCTCAGCCCAGAGATTCTGAACCAACAGGTGTAGAGTGTGGCCTGAGTGCTGGGTGCCATGGGACAAAAAAGTCATGTCCACCCAGCGCTTCAGAACATGACTTAATTGGAAATAGAGTTTTTGCAGGTGAAAATAGTTAGAAACCAAGATGAGAGCACCTGGGTGGGCCCTCGACCCAATGACAGTGTCCTTCTAGGAGACAGACAAAGGCACACAGAAACACAGAGAAGTCTGCATGAGACAAGGCAGAGACCGAAGGGATGGGCCCACACTCCGAGGAGCACCCGGGGGGGCAGGACCTACCAGCAGCTGGGAGGAGACACAGGACGCCTGCCCCCCAGAGCCTCCAAGAGGAACCCACCCGGGCGACACCTTGAATTTGAACTTCTAGCCTCCAAAGCTGTGAGAGAACACATTTCAGTTTGTTGTAAGTCCCCTGCATTGTGGCACCCGGCTCCAGCGGCCCAGGAAACCCACTGACACTCCTGAGTGGCGAGGCTGGCCACGCCCACCCTGTCTGATGGGAGAGAGCCCAGCAGCACGAGGCTCCTTGATCTGCCCCCACGTCCCGTCCAGGAAGCCACTGGCTGAGCCCGAGAGGAATTAGAAACTGGGGAGCTGGTTTCCAGCCTTTCATTCCTTTGACTTTTAACTCACAAGGGCAAAAAGAAATTTAATTCCAACGTTGATTCCTTTGGACTTCCACTTCTTTGAAGTGTAACTTGCAAGGAACCTAATCTGATTTTATTTTATCCCCAGAAACCTCTTCATGAATAAAGGGCTTCTATTCAAATACGAGCTGACTTATGACTGCCCCTAAACTTTCGGAGGATCTTCAGGGTGTCGCTTCATCACTGAGCCTCCGCTAGACAAAGTCAAACGGCAGGGCTGGGTGGAATCTGAGACAGAAACAGAAGACAGGTGAGTGTGCGACCCTGGGGAAAATGTGACCTTGAGCTGACTTAACCCGTGGAGTGCTGCAGCACATTTCCAGGCCATTGGGGAGCAGTGTCTGCGCTCTTCTCCAAGGTCCTCAACAAATCCGGAAAAGGCCAGCACCTGGCTTGGGGTGGCATCGCGCCCAGGTGGGGGCAGACCTGCCCTGACAAGCTGCTGGCCTCCTCCTGAGAACCGTGGGCCTTGGCTTTGCTTGCCCACAGCCCAACAGGTAAGCACGGTGGGTATAAAGGGCAGTAGGTGGGGCACATGGAAACCCCACCCAGGCCTCCTGAGGGGGTTTACCCCCCGCCCCGAGCACCCAACCTCGGCAGTAGAGCAAGCTCCCTGCGGCCGGCCAACAGCGCAAGCCCCACTGGCTGTGCCACACGGAGCCACCTCCCTAAAGTCTCCCTGACAACCTGCCCTCCCTTCTCTCCCTGCCTAGACCCCCGCAGCCCCACAGGGTCAAGTGTATCCCCTGGGCACAGGCTCACTCCCCTGCAACTTGTGCCCAGTCTCCACAGCAGGCGGAGAGCCAGGAGGCCGCACATGAGGCTGGCCTTGTCCATCGCATCATCAAAGTGATACGGAGGCCTCTCTCTGCGAGTGGTTTGGTCTTGGAGCACTGCTGTTCAGAAACCAGGAGGGAGCGGGTGCCGTGGCCCGGCATGGACCCCGACCCCGCTGACCCTGCGTGAGGGCTGGCCCCGACGGGAGGTCACCATGTTGTACCACGGGTTCAGACGGCCCGGGCTGGGAGGCAGTCATCACTGCCAGTCACACAGCAGCACGCTGAGGCTCAGTGACGTCACACGACCAGGGGTGGGAGAGCCGAGGTCTGGACCCACGTGGTCTGACCCCAGACCCTAAAGTCAATGAAAGAAAACATACGGGGTCAGCAGCAAAGCCACTTTTAGCAATAGGTATTGCATATGAGTATGATATGCACCCAAAAGTAATATGCGAGTGTGTTATGTGTACCTGTAAGCGTGTATGAGTGTGTATATGTACATTCACAGGTGCATTTATGAGTACACATGTGAGTACCTATGAGTATACATCTGAGCATACATATATTCTTAAGTATTTTGATATATATACCACATGTAGTAAACGTATTTGCGTATGTGTACCCAGTAATTCCTCTTACAAGAATTTATTTTAAGAAAAAGTCAAAGAGCTGTGTAAACATGTATGTAAAAAGCTGTTTAATGCAGCTTCTTTATGATAACAGAAATGGAAACAATTGGAATGTCCCCAACAATAGTTGTTTATTTGACGGCGTTACAATGGAGTCATCCCACAGTGAAGGGGTTGGTTAAAGGCATACGAATAAGATGAACAGTGGCCACAAGAAAGATTTGGAATTTGGAAAGCAGAGTGATGAGCGGTAATGAGCTAGCAGGGCTGAGAAGCCTTAAGCAGGAAATGAGAAGGCCAGGAACCAAGCTGCAAAATTTCCCAAAAGGTCTGGGAGCCGGGGGCACCGGGTACCTCTGGAAGGGGTGTGGTGGGTGTGCGGAGCTAAACTGGGGAGCACTGGGTGAGGCAATGCTTCTTCCCACCCTGCTGAGCCCAGAAGCGGTCCCTGGACAGAGCAAAGTGGGCGACCCTCGGCTTCCTGAAGGACAGGCCCCGCCCC
>PVIA01004145.1:0-32539 GCA_004024845.1 Tonatia bakeri
TTTTTCTGACTTGCATGGTTTTTAACAAATCTATTATCATTTTTCTCTTTGTCCAGTTTATGTAATATGTCTTTTATCTCTAGCTATTTTACCATTTTGACTTCTTCACTGGATTTCAGCAATTTTATTATGATACATCTTCTGTGGTTTTCATCTGTTTCTTCTACTCAAGTTATGTTGAATTTCTTGAAACTGTGGGATTATAGTGTTCAATAAATTTGGAATTTTTTTTTATTCTAGAAAGAGAGAGAAAAAAACATCTATGTGAGAGAAACATTGATTGGTTGTCTTCTGAGCATGCCCCAACCAGGATGAATCCACAAACCAGGCACATGCCCTGACTGGAAATTGAACCCATGACCCTTCAATCTACAGGACGACACTCCAACTAGCTGAGTCACACTGGCCAGGGCTAGAATTTTTTTACTATTAATTTTTTCAAATATTTTTCTGTCTTTCCTTCCTGTTTTCTTCTCTAGGCTCCAATTATACGTAAAATAGATCACCTGATAGTATCCCAGAAATCACTTATTTTCTCATTACTGATTTCTGTCTCAATATGCTTCATTTTGGATAGTTCTGCCATGCTATCTTCAAAAACACTGGTCTTTTTTTCTTCAGAGTCCTAATTACTCATGAATTCTATTCAATGCATTTTTTATTTCTGATACTGTACTTTCATTTCTAGAAGTTAAACTGGGAGGGTTTTTTATATGTATTTTCTTTCTCTCTCCATCAGTTTATGCTTTCCTATCTCTTCTCAAACATATGGACATGAGTGTTTTAATGTCTTTGTCAGGTAATTCCATCAACTCTGTCATTTCTATATATGCTTCTATTGATTTTTTCCTACTATGGATCATACTTTTCTCCTTCTTTATTTTCTATTTATTTAATTTATTTAATATGTTTTGTTTGAAGAAAAATCTTAGGCTCACAAAAGAAATGAATGGAATGTTCAGAGCTCCCATTTGACCCCATTCCTACACATGTATAACATCTCTGATTGTTAACATTCCCCAACAAAGCGGTACATTTTTTACGACAGATAAACCTACATTCACATATCATTATCAGACAAAGTCCGTAGTTTACATTAGAGTTCACTCTCAATGTTGCACATTGTACAGATACTGATTGAGGTATGCACATCATCATTTCATACAGAATAGTTTCCTTGCCCTGCCAACCATGGATCTTTCTACTATCTTCACACTTTTGGCCTTTTTCTGGGTGTTCTGAAGTTGGAATGGTACAGTATGTGGTTTTTTTTTTAGGTAGGTATCTTTCAGTTAGTAATACTCATTTAAGGATCCTCTATGTATTTTCATAGTTGATTTCTTTTCAGTGCTGAATAATATTCCACTGTCAGGACATACCACAGTTTACTTATTCATGCACTTACTGGAGGTCATTTTGATTGCTTCCAAGTTTTGACAGGTCTAAATAAAGCTTCTATAAATACACATGTGCAATTTTTTTCTGTGAAAATGTAAGTTTTCAAGTCTTTTGGGTTAATACCATGGCACACAATTACTGGATTATATGGTAAGAGTATATTTAGTTTTGTAAGAAACTTCCAAAGTGCCTTCCAAAGTGGCTCTAACATTTTGCATTCCCATCAATAATAAATGAGAATTTCTGTCACTCCACATTCTTGCCAGCTATTGCAGTTCTCAGTGCTTTGAATTTTTGCCATTCTAATAATGGTGTAGCGATATCACATTGTTGTTTGATTTGCAATTCCTTAATGACTAATGATATGCAACATATTTTCAAATGTATCTTTATGTCTTCTTTGGCAAGGTATCTGTTCAGATCTTTTGCCCATTTTTAACTGTTTTTGTTTGTTTGTTTGTTTGTTTGATTCAGGTTTTTCCTATACTTAAGTTCTTGAATTTGGTTTAAAAAAATTTATTTAGACAGAGGAGAAGGCAGGGAGAAAGAAAGGGAGAGAAGTATCAACATGAGAGAGAAACATGGACAGGCTACCTTCCATATGCATCCCTGGCTAGGGACTGAACCTGCAACACAGGCGTGTACCCAGACCAGGAATCAAACTGGTAACCTTTCAGTTCGCAGGACAATGCCCAACCAACTGAGCACACTGTCTAGGGCTTATTCTTAAGTTTTAAGGAGATTTTTTATAGTTTTGGATACCAATTCTTTATCAGATATAGCATTTTCTTCTTCTTTTAACTGAATTTATTGGGGTGACATTGGTTAATAAAATTATGTAGGTTTCAAGTGTACAATTCTATAATTCATCATCTGTATATTCTATTGTGAGTTCACCACCTCAAGTCAAGTCTCCTTCCATCACCATCCCTGCCCTCCTTCCCCTCTGGTAACCACCATATTGTTGTCTGTGTCTGTGAGTTTTCTTTCTTTTCTTTTCTTTTCTTTTCTTTTCTTTTCTTTTCTTTTCTTTTCTTAATACCTTCACCTTTTTCACCCAGCCCTCCAACCTCCACCACTCTGACAGCTGTCAGTCTGAGTCTGTCTTTTCTGCTTCTCTAGATGTTCAGTAATTTATGTTGGATATAGGCCCTTTTTATTAAGAAGTCTTACCACTCTGGCTAGTGAGAACATTAGCTATTCCCAGTCCTATGAAATCAACCTCCTCTTTTTCATGGTTCTTTCCATGACCTTAGGCAACTTTCTCACATGCATGAGCAGATAATTACTCAGTCAAAGACTCAAGGAATCCTTCTACAGATATTCAAAGATCTCTTTTCATGAAGTTTTCATCTTCCCATATTTTTCCCTGAAAATTCTAACCACTTAGTCTGACTAAACTTCAAACTCTGTCTCTTCAGTTTAGCAGTCTTAGATTGCCAGTCTCTGTGTTCCCCTTCCCTGTGCTGCTGTCTGGAAATTCCCTCCAGGTAAATGAGCTATTATAATTGTAGGAGTCACCTCATTTGTTTTCCTTGTCTCAGGGATCTCTGTCCTATACTGCCTGTTGTCTGATGCCTGAAATCCATTGATTCATCTATTTTTTCTAATTATTTTTAAAGATTGTATTTGTTTATTTTTTAGAGAGGGAAGGGAGAGGGAGAGAGAGAGAGAAACATCAATGTGCGGTTGCTGGGGACATGGCCTGCAACCTAGGCATGTGCCCTGACTGGGAATCGAACCTGCGATGCCTAGTTCGCAGCCCACACTCAATCCACTGAGCTACACCAGCCAGGGCTTATTTTTTCTAATTTTATAGTCATTTAAAGAAGGTGAGTAAATATGGTCCTTATTACTGCATCATGACCAGAAGTTCCCTGATGAGTTCTTTTTAATGTGAGACATTTTAGAGGAAAAAATGAAAGAATTAATTAAAATAATTGAAATGCTTTTTGAAGACAAGTTAAGGTTGGATCATGCATAGGAGTTCAGTGCAGAGACTTTAGAGTCAGGTTGCCTCGATCTTGGTGCTGCCATTTACAAGCTGTAGGGACCTGGTCCATGTTCTCATTTCCTCTTTGCCTCTGCTTTCCCATCTGTAAAATGAAAGTGATAGTACTAATTATTTTATGGGGTTTTTATAAACATTAAGTGAGCCATGTGTGTGCAAGGGATTATATACATTATCTATTTCTACATTACAAACTTGTGTAACAAAATACTCTAACACATAGTGGCTTAAAACAAGAATCATTTATTTAGCTCAGTTTGGTAGATTACAATTTTGACTGGGTTTCTCTGGGCAGTTCTGCTGGTCTCATTGAAACTTATTCATGCATGTTCCTTCAGTTGCCAGTCTGCTAGTAGACCCTACTTCAGGGGTTTGGTTCATTGTTGGCTCTGATGTTGAAGGTGAATGAACCACATGCCCCTCATCCTCCCACATGGTAGCCTGCACTTGTTCACATGACTGTTTGGGGTTCCAAGAGCAGCAACAGCTCCATTGCTCAAGCACTTCTCAAGTCTCTGCCTCAGTCACATTTTCTATTTTCTCATTTACCAATACAAGCCATATGGCACAGCCCAGTCAATGAAGAAAGGCATCATCAGAGATATGAACATGGAGAAGGGGCAAATTTGTGATAGATTGCCATTTTTGTAATCTGTCACAAACACAGTAAAATTGTTTAATGCATTAGTAATTTTTCTTTATTTTATTGTAATATATTGTAATAAATGCAAGCACATTATAGTTATCATTTACAAGTAATGGACAGTAATAAGCGCCAGGGAGCTGATGTGTTCACTCTGTCTCATCAGTACACTGAGAGCCAAAGTGAATGTGTTTGTCTCGGCTCACCTGATCCTTTCACTGCGCTTCTGTGCAATCATTACAACTTCAGGGGCCATCTCTTGCCTCCAGTTGTACAGTTGCGTTCTGCTGCAGAATTCTCTCTGCACTCTTCAGTGGGAACAGTTGAATAAATCACCAAGACTGTTGGCAAGAGCAACTTCTGGGCTGAGTGCTTTTTGAAAAACATCTTCCCTGATACCCAGAAGTCATTTACATAGGTTAATTCCTGTGGGTTAAAATTCAAAGTGCCCCTTTTGCTGTAGCAACTGTGGGAGAAACTGTCTTTCTGCAGTGTTACAGTGGGGTTACTGCTTAAGCATTTTATGCACACATATGTGGGCACCCCAGCAACAAAATGCTATTTATTTTCCTGCACATTTAGGTTTGAATAGCGTTCCTTTTCTGGGTATGTTACTCTCCTGACACCAAATACTATAATTATTGTACTAGTGAAGTATTGCCTAAATATTCATGGATCAAGCTCTCATTTGCAAATCATCACTCTATCGTTCTCTGGTCCTACATTCCTAAACTTGATTCAATCATAGATAGTGTGTGCATAACCCACAAGCCTTCACCGAACCTCAGTAACCTACAAGTCACCTACTTCTCTGTGGCAGGATGATTCATTGAGATATTAATTTTACCCTGTTCTTGCTGCAGTAGGAGAATACAAAGAATGAAAAGGAAATTTTCCTCCTCTTCCTCCCTACCAAGAAGAATAATCATGCCACTGTGATCAGCCTCTTTTGCTTTGTAGGAATTATTTTAGTAGCTTTTTTTGTATTTCAGAAGGCACCCTGAAATCAACACCTCTCCTACCCCAACCCATACCCTGAAACCTCACATCCAGCTCTTTGTTTGGGAAGAAGCTGGTGCTAGGAAAACAAGGATTAATGGCCTGAACTCTGAAGAAAGAGAAGGGTTCCTGTGGAGTGGGAGGTTTTTGGAGGAGGAGAAAGGAATCACGTGTTTCAGGTACAGATAGAAGACTTAGACTTTGCTCCTTTGTTGTGGCCCAGGAGTGATCAGACCTCTGATGTGACAACACACAGAAACCAGGTACAGTGCTCTTTGAAACCATAACCAAGTTTGGTGTAAGGGAGTGTTCATATTCAATGGACCAGATGGGCTTGGACAATGAACATCTTAGCAGCATCTACAATAAAATAAAGACTGAGACCCTTTCTCCAAGTTTCCTACATTGTGTGCATCCTGGTAGGGGAACAGCCTGGTCCCCACTCCCCTGCCCCATGTGCCCACAATTAGATTTCCTGCTAGCCCTAGCTAGGAAGAAAAGCATGTATTGCCTTTTTCACATCCTAGTCAGAGTGCAAAATTATACTGATGTACTTGTAAATATAAAATCTTCATCAACAATTTCCTGGGAGCAGGCTTTCTAAACTATTTTCCACTCCTGCAGTTTTTGGTTTTAAGCTAGTCCCCAGAAATCCCAGAGATAACATGATAAGAGGAGTTGGTGGGGGTCTAATGTGTCAGTGCTAAAATCTCATCTGGATCTGGCACACAATGACTGGCTGACTGGCACCAGTAGGGTGCTTGCAGGTGTGAGGTAGAGAGGATTCAAATCCTACCATGGCTCAAAAAGCAATGATACAGAAATGTTGCTGCAGGACTTAACATTAAAAACTCTCCATAAGTTCTAGTTGGCTCTATCCACTAGTCCAAAGGCAATTTCCTCTCAAACTTTTGGCATTATAGATTCCCTCTTTCCCCTTGAACCTGAAAATCCAGCTGTGTGCTCTCGCTTCTGACATCAGCATTACTGGCTTTGGTACAGCCAACCATCTGGTTGATGAGGCATGAGGCAGAATGAATCCAGCTCACAGTTCCCTGCTGTTTGCACATGAATACTACAAAGTTCACTGGCGTCACCACAGACAGTGAGCTGTGACTCAGACTCACAAGGAATCAACATATTAGATGGTCCTGGACCATGATTTCTGATGACCATTACTGACATTATCAGGTTGAGATTGAGGTGGCTCTTCTTGTGATATCATGCAACTTTGGGGGGGCACTGTTAGGCAGGTAGTCTCCCCAAGTTCACCAAATAATGTGATCTCCTCTGTACAGGTGAGAGCATAGAGATCTAGAATATTGAGAAAAGGAGTTAACATTTTTAGCTATTTCATCGTTTCAATCATGAAATGTATCTGCTCATTTACTGCTTGAATTCATACTTCTTCTAGAGCTGCTCTTTATTTTTTCCTACTCCTTTTCAGCACCTTATCTTTAAGTAGAAAAGATTTACCCATCAGCATTAACCATTTTCTTCACCTCCCACTGGCAATACCTCACTCCTCCAGCTTTCCTGTCATTTCTAACTTGGGGATTCTAAAGGGGAAGAGAGAAAACAACCACACAACCACACACACACACACACACGGAGTGAGAGTAAGAAGAGGCAGCATGATGGTGGAGACAGATTTTGTAGTCAGGAAACCTGGATTTAGTCTTCATTCTGCCACTTACTAAACGATTGATCTCTTGCAACATCATTTGAACTCTCTGCGCCTCAGATTCCTAACCTGTAAATTGGGGGAACAATAGTAAATGAGGCCAGGCATGGTCTGTGTAAGCTAGAGAGTCCTTATAGATATTATATATTAAAGGAAAATGAGAAAAGGATTTTGAACTCCATATGAGACCCAAAGAAGAAGCAATGAAATGGAAGTTGCTAAAGAAAAGTAGTTTCTCCTCCTCATTTTCCCCATGAGCACTGAAGTAGGGACTATACTTGTTTGGTTTAGTGCTCTCATTATGGAGATGAATTCTCTGAATACATTTTCCCTGGCAGGATGAGAATTTCTCTCTCTCTTTTCTCTCTGCAGGAAATGGAAATTTAGGGTTTAGACAGCAACACTGGGCCCTTTACCCATTTATCTGCCCATGTCCGTGAACTGTCCAGTCAACCTTTTCCAGCTTTCCTTTGAAACTAAAATACACAAAGGAAAGGGCTATCCACAGCTTTGCTCAATGTGACTGTGCAAACCTGTTTCATTCTTACTTCGTATTCAAGGCACATGCGCTCCTCCTCCTGTAGTATTTGCTGATATACTTTGCACTCCAGCTGCTGCAATATTTAAATCAGTGATTCAGTACACAAACCGCACGATGTGCCACTACACTCCAACAAGCAAGGTCTGTCTCTCCGTGGGGACAGAGGATCTGAGCATCTGTCATTCTCCCCCCTTCACTTATAATTAACCACATACCCCTTTACACACATAAATATTTATGCATAAAAATAAAACTCCCTGGTGCTTTAAGCCAATCTCTCTTTTCCTCAGTGAGCTTTGAAAGTTCCCAAAATAAAATTTTTACTTAATGCAAGACTCTATAAGAAACTCTTTGGTGTGAAGAACTTATAACATATCATTATATTCAAGAAAATAATTATAAAACCTCAGAGTTAGAAATATTGTAAATACATGCAAACTTCCAGAATGTAAGCTCCATGAAGGAGCAACTTTCTCTATTTCATTGATATATCCCAAGTATTTAGAACAGCCTTTTATATAATATATAGGGTGAGATTAATGAATATTTTTTAATGTTAAGTGACTAAATGCACAGGAACCACAACAACAAGACAAGATTTTGTTGTTTAGGACAAAGAATTTGAGACCAGAACTTCTAGTCACACATCGTGGAACCTGAAAAAACTGATAATCTGATGGTACCTGAGAATACGCCAGCGTGCGAACTAATCACCCACTTATTTATTTGTTCACTTGACAAATCATTGTTAACTATTGTCAAGCATCATCACATTAGGTCCTGAAGCAATTGTAAAAATAGATAGTGTTCTTTACCTTCAAGGAACTCTTGGTTTTTATGTGATTCTCAAAGAATGGTCTATGGATCTTCTATCGTTATTTTTTGCAAGTGCAGATTCCCAAACTTACTGAACCAGAATCACCGAGGATGATCCTGGGAATCTCTATTTTCAACTTGTAAGGCACAATCACTGTTTAAGAAGCTGGTCTGTTGAAAACTCATGTATCTGATTGCTTCTCAGAAACTATGTGCTCCCTGTTTCCATCCAGATAACATCTATACTGTCATAGACAGACATCCCTTAGTGAACTGATAGAATGTAATAATATTAAAATGACTTCATTATTTGTTATCCTATTGATTGGACCCTACAAAACAGTCCTCTTTTTAACTAACTCTTACTGGGACTGGTGATTTGAGATGAATTAAAAGGACAAACGTTTAGCAGATGTAGACTTTCAGAAAGAGACCTAAACTGAAATCCCTGCATGTTTACTAAGTTCCTCAACTTCTGCTAATAGTGTTTGAAACTTACCTCAGGCCTCATCAGTTTCAAATATTCCAGTGTCTCCATTAACCTGTCCTGCTTAAGCACTGACTGCAGAATTGACTGACAACTGCATACCTTCTTGAGAAGACTTAATTAGGTCCTCAGTGCCCAAGGTGTAGTCAGAATCAACTACCATCTGGCTCAGAATGGTGAAGCCTTCACACTCTGAATGTTTCGTTTTAATTATGTGTTCCTGTAATTTAATGCAATTTTTCTATAGACTACTGACAAATCACATCTTTCAACAGATTTGTTGACACCCTGTGCATTGTAAGATCCATGTCCCAGTTGTTCTTGCCATTTAAATATCTCCTCGCACCTAGCTTCAGCAGGGACTTTCATATATATAATTTTTAATGTCTTACTGGCTTCTACTCTCTCCTATCTACACATTGTTCAACTCTGATTTCTACTGGCTCATAGTCACGTCCTGTGTAGATCCTGACGCTTTTAACAACCATACTCTTCATTTTAACATTCTTACTGACCGTTCTCCAATTCTTCACCAATTCTTTTTGAAATGATTTGTAAACATTTAATATTTTGTTATTTTCCTTCTCCTATGCCTTGGAACTGTGTTGTTTGCCATTTCACTAAGTATAGAGTTCTTGTAAATTGAGACTTTGATTACATCCAAATGTGGTTATTATTTACCCATAATATTATATTCTTATTCTCTGTGGAAAAGATATATTCAATTCAATGTCAGCCAGAGAAAAGTGAAAATGATTTGGGAACTGCCGAAAGTTGTCACTGAGTGAGCTACAAACACCTCCTTGACATTTTGAGAGAAAAAAAGATTACTAATGATTTGAGATAACACCCTTTAATGTCTTAATGTTAACTGTGCATATTTGCTGCTAATCAAAACAATTTTTTCAACTCAAAGTAATAGTACTTAATGTTCTGTTAATTATGCAAGGAGTTAATCAATTTGTCCCTTAAATGGATGTTCAACTGATTAAGAGAAGCTAATCATCAGTTATGAAATCCATACGGCTCAGATGAGTCAGGGATCAAATGCTTTTTGCTCACTTAGGGCCAACTCATCTCCTTAAATTACCTCCTATTTTAGTTGGGAGAAGTTCTTTTCTTCTCTTAAATATATAGTTGTCATACTCTTACTTATGGATTAGAAATTAAAACCTAGGTTAACCTATAGTTTATGAATCAGACCAAGAACAATGCTGTGATAAGCTCAACTTCTTATGTAATCCCTAAAAGACAATAACTGGGCAAAGGAATTATATTTTGACATTAAGGATAGATTGTTATGAATGACATAGGACAATTTACAAATTTAACTGCCCTCAAGGCTACAAAGAGAATTTAGGTATCTCAGTTGTTCAGTACTCTAAAAAACATCATTTTTCTGAGAATATTAATCCATTCAAAATATTTATTAAGCATCTATTAGGTGTCAGGTACTGCGGCGCTAGATACCAAAAATGTAAGTAAAGGTATATAAGTCATAGTTCCTGCCCTTAAAAGGCCAATAAAGAAACAAAAAGTAACCACCATGATTGATCTTAAAAGTTCTCATCACAAGAAAAAAAAATCTGTACTATGTATGGTGACCAATGTTAGACTTACTGTGGTGATAATTTTGCAATACATACAAATATCTAATCATTAAGTTGAACACCTGAAACTAATGTAATGTTATATGTTAATTGTACCTCAATTAATTTTTTAAAGCACCCATCATGATAAATAATTAGACACATTTTTTACCTATTATAGTCATTCAAAAATAAACAAAACAAAAAAGAAAAAGAAGCAGATTTATATAGCAACATGCTATAGCTTATAAATCAAGAGATTAACAGGCGAACAAAAGTTACCCATGTCAGAAAAAAAGCACAATTCAATGACTCCAAATTTAATGAACTGGCGGTCAGGATGTCTGGCCTTTAATTCTAGCTTGTAGCTATCACTAATGCCCTTTGGGAGTATTTAAATTCTCTCTGCGTTTCAACTTTCTCATTGGCAAAAGAGCAGTGAATTTTTCACCGTGTGGTAGGGGTCAATTTCAGATCATTTGGAGAAAAACCAGGACATCCTCAAGGGCTTCTGTACTTGGAATCCAAATACAAAGTGCATTAGTCAATCAATCATTCAGTCGGTAAGTATCTATTGATTATCTCCTAAGTGCTCTCCATGGTGCAAGACCCTCTAGAGAACACATAGAAGAATAAATAAAATGATCACTTTCTTTATTAGCTACCAGTCTTGTTGGAAAGAAAACAACTAATACGTAATAGTAATGAAGAAGGAAATTAATAAATGATATACCAGATGCTTTTATACTTTTTAGACAGTAAGTTTCTTTCACATGTTATGCACTTTGAGGGTGAGCAAGTGTACATCACCAAAAGGTAGGGCAGTGTCATCTGTTAAGAGCTACAGAGGTTGGAGGAGAGAACTATCAATTAGGCTGGATTGAAATGAGAGGATTTGAGCTGAGCCAAGATGCTGAACTGTGCAGGAGGAGATGAGGTTGAATTCAAAGCACACTCCAGAGGAAAAGGGTCAAACCCAAAGCAGGCAAGGAACAGAGAATGCTAATCAGAGTATATTTATGGGCATATGCTTTTACTGAAACAGAGGTCTTATAGACACATGATGGTGGACTTTAAAAGCCTAATTTAAAATTTGCAGGAATGTCAATTTAGGAAAAAAAGTGTGTAAGAAGAAAGAAAATATTTTAAATAAGAAGAGGATAAAATTTCTAGAGTAGGAAATGCATGTAATAAAAGAGATTTAAGGGACATCGATCTGGTAATGGCATATTCACTAGATTTTAGGGTGCAGCAACTAGACCATCAGGAGATTGTCTCCTCCTGACTCCTTATTTCCAATTTCTCTAGCACCTAAGTAGTAGATTTTGCCCTTATCATTTTTAGGATAACATATCTGTTATTTGGTTTACAGAACCTGCAGTGACAGATGGCTTATGCAATATAAAGCACTAATCCTACTTTGTTCAATTTGAGATTTGTCATGCAAAGATTTCCTCAAAATGAGAACAGTTATTTATTTGCCCAACTTTCATTTCTTCATTGTCTTCCTATCTACCTTTTGGTTCAGTGTGGAGTTAAAAAAACATCAGCACAGTAATGCCATTAATCCTTTTTTTTTTTTTTCCTTTAACTTTCAGGCATGGTGAGTGTCTGGCAGAAGTGAAATAGGGACCTGAGGTCTGTGGGGTCCTCAAAGCTTTTCCTGGGATAAGAAGTTGAAGGTCAAAGACAGAAAGAATAAAAATGAGAGCAGCCATAGCAGCTGTCCTTTCTGCACAGTGGCTGAAGAGAGCTCGGGAAGGAGAGTGTGATCTCTACTCAGAGCTCAACCTATTTTCAAGTCTAGGAGAGTAGCCATGGGGCCAGTTGAAGACACAAACTCAGTTCTGCAATTGCTTGGAGCATCTAAGGAGACTCCTGGTCAGCAACCTTCGGCAGAAACATTTGCATTTTGTCCCTCCTCCTCTGGTTCGCCCAGCTCTCTATCTGTCTCCATCCTACCACCCTCCTCCTCTGCCAGAAACCAATCCTTTTTGAAAAATACAGACCCACTTCTACTGTTCAAAGGCAAAGGGAGAGGAGTTCTTTTGGTTGCACACAGGATGGCATAATATTTGATTTTTATAGTGAGCACATTTTTATAAGTTATGCTTCATGCTTTTGTATCTATCATATATATCGTATACAATATAGTATCATATTATACACACACACACACACACACACCAGTTACCCTTTTATTAAGCAGAGCCTCACAAGATCTTGATTTCAAGGTCCAATTGGAATCCTCACAAGTGTTTCTTACTATCTTATTTTATTCTTTCTTCTTTTTCCCTTCCCTTGTTCCCTGCCTCTGCTCTCCTCCCTGCCTCTTTCTCTTCTCCCATTCCTGCCAGGAAAACACACAAAGCAAGAGAACATACGGAGACTTTTCTGAAGAAATATTGATGCTAATAGAGGGGTCTCAGGTTCTGAAAAAGGTAGACTGTGCAGGGGAACCTCCAAACAGCGAACTCTTGTTTCTTTGTCATTTTGTCCATGGCCAAAGGATTTCCACCTTTCCTGCATTGCTGGGCCTGAAATTGTGTCACTTTAGCCAAGACACGGCTCATCAAGGTTCTAAGAACCACTGTGCTGCAGCCCTTGTGCTTTCTTTTGGCCTCTGACTGGAACCCCAGTGGGGTTGAGATAACTTCCTCACCAGAGGAGGTTTATCACTCAGGCATGGGCTTCCGGTCACTGGACGTAACACAGAAGTGCTGAGACGTCTCACTGTGTCAGAGAGTTGGAGGAGACGGCGATCTAGACTAGTGTTTGAATGGAACTTCCTGAACCTTTTCAAGATTCTGTTTTCTTTATTTCTCACATCAGACATACTCCCATCATTTCTAGTATTTTGTTCTCCTCCCTCACTCTTCCCACCCTTTCTCTTACACACACACACATCCCACTTTATCCATTTTCACAACAAAGAAGTCCTATCTAGTTCCCTGTGTCTTCCTCCATTTCAACTGCATGTAAAAGCCACGAAGTTTATGATTTGGAAATACCACAGTCTAATTAGGTAATAGTGCACGGAGCATCTGCACAGTGTTGAAGATCAAGTTATGATTACATTTCCATAGTACCCTAACCCCACTCCGTGGTCAATTTTGTAAAGGAAATGGGTAAGTTTTAATAAACCTTGTTTAGTTCATTCATTCTGAACTAGTCTTCAGATTACTTGCCAGCCCTTAACTCAGCTTTTCAATCACAAGTACTCCTTAAGTAATATAATATTCTCCATTGTTAATCAATACTAATTTTCCATTAGCTAATTAGTGAGCTTCCTTTATAAGAACTTTGGCATACATCTGAGTATTAAAATAGAGGAATGGAAAAAGAAAAACAAGACAAAAAACAAAAAATAGAGAAATGAGATGCAATAGAGAAACCAACCACCATTATTTTTACATGCAAGGTAACAAAAAATATCAGACACTCACAAGTTTTTTTCTTAATCTTATTGTGATGATTTGAAAACAGATGAGGTCACTGACAGTCAAAATTTTAATGCTTTAAAAACACACTGGCTCTATTTGTCTGACAAAGATTTATTTCCATGATTTTTCTTCTAATGCAGTGATATAATATCTACCTGTTGAATTAAGTAATCTCATTCCACTTTAGCCTATTTAGAATTAATTTTTAAAATTAAAACACTTTTTGACTCTTCCTGTCTCAGAATGTTTCAGATATACACTGCTCCATCAGACACATTTTACACCCACATTAATCAAAGCACAGAGAAATTATTACTGAAGATGTGAGATTGATAACACTGTCTTTTGAGAAATCTAAAGCAAATACTAAACTGCACAGAAGATAATATTCCACCCACACTCCCATCTGCCCTCCTTTTACTTCTCAACGGATCCTTACTAAAAGTTTTTATTTGTAAGCCAAAGAATCCACCACTCAAGATGAGAGAAATTGTTGAAATCTTGTTTACACCAGATCTCTTTTTGAGTGTTTATTGAGCAAACAAATAGAACAAACAACAAAAAAGGAATAATCAGTGGCTTATGTGATTATTAAAGCTCTGCCCAGGTAAAAAAGCAAGGAAAACAGAAGTTACCTTCCCCTGAAAGCTACATCACTTTCCATTAGCTGTAATGTTGCCATTTGTTTTTACAAAGCCCATTCACATCAGGGCTCAGCAATGTTTTTCCTGAAAGCACATTCATTCTTCATTCAAAAAATATTTATTTGACATCTATTATGTGCCATACAAATTCAAAATACTGGGAATACAAGATTCCTATTTTCCTACAGCTTATATTCTAAAATAGAATTGAATAATAGAACTTTCTGCAATGATGGAAATGTTCTATATCTATGTGTCCAATATGGTAGCCACTAGCCATGTGTGGCTGTTGAGAACTTGAAATGTAGTTAACACTGTTTGGAAACTATATTTTTACTTTACTTAACTTTAATTCATTTAAGTTTATATTTAAATAGCCACATGTGGCTAGTGGTTAATATATTGGACAGTGCACTTCAGTGAATTTGTGACTGTGGTGTGTGTTTGTGTATCTGTGTATTGAGGGGATAGTGAAAGACTCAGTGATACATAAATGGATAAGAAATGTCAAATTGTATTAAGTACAAAGCAGACAATTATAGCAGGTTGAATGTGATAAAGAGCATCGGGGAAGCTATATTAGGATGGGTGGTTGAGGTAGGAATCTGGGAGTAACATTTAAGCTGAGAGCAGAATGATAAGAAGGATCCATGCAAAGACGAGGGAATGAATATCCCAAATAGAGGGAACAGCTAGTTAACAGCCCTGGGGTGGGCACCAGCCAGGTATTCCAACACCAAGGACAGAGGAGAGAGCAGTGTGGTTGAAGGGTAGAGAGTAAGGGAAGGGCAATAGAGTTGAAGCTAGAAAGTTATAAATGCACATGTATTAGTTTCCTAAGGCTATCATAATAAACTATCACAAACCTGGTGGCTTGAAATAACATAAATAATATTCCCTCACAGTTCTGGAGGCTAGAAGTCTAAAATCAAGGTGTCAGCAGAACCTATTTCCTCCAAAGTCTCTAGGCTTTAGGGGAGAATGTTTTCTTGCCTCTTCCCAGCTTCTGCTTTTCTCAGCAACTGTTGGTATTCCTTGCTTTGTAGCTATCTCTCCAATCTCTTGCTTTTGTCTTTACACGGCCTCCTCTGCATCTCTTCTGTACCTGTATCCTTTCCTCTTCTTATAAAAGCACCAGTCATTGGACTTAGGGAACATCCTAAATCAGTAGGATCTCATCTTAATTATATCTGCAAAACCTATTTTGAAATAAGGTGTCATTCTGAGGTTCCTAGTAGATATTAATTTGGAGGCATAATTTATTTAACCCACTACAGCACCAATTTTGTAAGACTTTGAAAGGCAAATTAAGGAGTTTGGTTTTTATTCTAAATGTGACAAGAAGACATTGGAGAATTTGGAGTAAGGGAGTGACTAATATGATTTATGCTTTTGAAAAATCACTCTGGCTATAGGGAGATTGGAGTTTGGAGAAGAGTGGGAGAATGGAGATCAGTAAAGAAACCACTGCAAGAACCCAGACATGAGATTACACTGGCTTGGATAAGACAGTGCTGGTGAAAACAAAATAAGTGAATAGATTTGAGATATGTGTTGGAGGTAAAGGCAATGGGGTTAACTGATGGATTAGGTATGGGAATGAAGAAAAAAGAAGAATCAAGGAAAATCCCTAGATTTGGGGTTTGATTAAAGTGGGTTACAATTTATATACCAGGTCAGGATAGGAATAAGGCAGGACCTGTTTGGGGATGTTAAGTTTGAGATGCCTTCAGATAGTCAAGTTGAGACACCAGCTAAGCAATTTCTCATACAAATCTACAGTTCTGAGGAGTTGCCAATCTGGAGATGTAAGTCTGGAGACTCAGATGAAGAATCTAAGGCACAGAGAAGCAAAGAAACTTTCCCTAGGTCACAGAGCTAGTAAGTGACAGAGCTGGGATTGGAACCTAAGCAGTCTGGCTCCAGAATCCATGCATTTAACCACTTTGCTATACTATTCATTAGTTCTTAACAGTAGCTGAGAATTTTGAAGGATGGAGGAAACAGAAACAAGGAAAACATCTATGGCAGCTGATCACTGTACCTGAATATAAACATAATCCCCATTTATTTACTTATATATGCTTTAAGTTACTCTTCAATATCAGTGTATGCATATCTCCAGCCCTTTTAAAGGATGAGAAAATGTTATGGGAGTCCATGTTTTATTCAAAACACGTTGTTGACTTGTATACTGTCAGGCATTTATTTAGAAGAAAGATGTTTATATACTATGTGGGAATCAAAATCTTTGCAGCATTCCTTCCTGGTAAGAAGAGTTACTACAATCTTTCCTATGTGTCTCTGTATTCCTGATTGACTTTCAAGCTAATTGAAACATAAAGAATATAGCCAATGAGAATTCAGCAATGCCTGAGCAAGTACAATTATACAAAAATAATTATGTATTTACATCAACTATCAGAATTTAGTAGTTAAACTGTAGCAACAGTTGATGCAGTACCTTATTTCTATAATGAATCCATTTTTAAATCCATAATTAGTGAGAAATAGTAAAACACTTAAGGTTATTGTTGCTATATTTATTACCAAGAGAGAATGTTGCCTTGGTAGAAAACTCAAACTTTTGAAAAGAGGGAGGTTGGAGTTTTTAGAAAGATATAGTATGTGCTGTACACGTTTATTTCAGGGCTTTCCCAGCTCATAGGCTTAAGTAGCCTGGTGTGTTGGACAGGAAGCAACAATGCACAGTTATTAAAAGCACAGATGGCTCTGTGCTCTGCCATGTACTAGATGTAGGACCCTAAGCAAGTTATTTAACTTCTCTTGCCTCTATTCCTTACCTACATCTTAGAGTTATGGTAGGAATAAAGTGAGATGATACACAGAAAATGCTTAGAGTACTTCCTGGCACATAATAAACACTCAATAAATGTTAACTGTTTTCAGAATTCCTTACTTTGTCTGTCCTTTTGGCCTTAGTCTGAAATAATTGTCTAAGTATGAGGTGGCAAGTATATGTTCCATATTTCTAAACTGGCTAGACTAGAGTCTCTTCAGAATTTCCCCCAGTATGAAAGGGTCCACCCTATTGCTTCTTTTCTCTTCCTCCTCTCTGCTCTTGGGAATGAAATGTTTTCTCCAGGAAACCATTCAGAATCCCCATTGTCAACCAGAAAATTTCACTTATAGAATTTACTAAATTTATCCTAAAAAAGAATTAAGAATTTATGCTCAGATTTAGCTGTGATATTGTTAATAACAGTGAAGAAACAAATTCAGAAAAACTTAGTGAACATAAATAGAGGATTGGTTGGATAAATTGTGGAGCACCACAAGACTTGCCAGAGCTTCCTGCATGCTGACAGCCACTCTAAAGAACCTTGGGGTGCAGCCATCACTGCTTGGCTGGAGCTGGAATGTGAAACTGAAGGATACAGAGCTTGGGTAGGGCAGGGAGTGCACACTGGCTTCTGCTCTCATCTAGAAAGATTTCCTTTTTATGATAAGTTTCTACACACCCCAACAATGTTCTCGGATCTCCTAGACTGTTGAAGTTGAAGAGACATGGTGGACTTTGGATGCCACCTGTTCCAACCCTTCAGCATACAAGATAAGGCAGGGGATGTGACTCCTAGTCAGTCAGCTAGAGGGGAGAACTCATCAACGAATGAGCCACCAATGATCAAAGCCCAAATACAACAAGAGAGCCCACATAAACTGAATAAAGGGCAACAGTAGAGCACCCAGATCAGGAGATCAAAGAGGCTGCACCACAGCTGAGGAGTTCTGAGGCTGTTCCCACAGAACTCCTACTACAGAAATCCACCCCATGAAGACAGGCAGGCAGAACAGAGCAATCCAAGACACAGAAACAAACAAAAAGAGTCACCTAAAATGGGGAGACAAAGAAAGAACCCCCAATCGAAAGGAAAGGAGGAATCCCTAGAAAAAGAGCTAAATGGAACTGAGGCAAGCAATCTATCAGGTATAGAATTCAAAATAATGGTTATAAGGATGCACAAGGAGTTCAGTGAGAACTAAAAGGGACTTAGTCAGAACTACAACAGCATGAAAAAGGACATAGAAACTATGAATAAGAACCAGGAAGAAATGAAGAATACAATATCTGAAATGAAAAACACACTAGAAGGAATTAAGCACAGGCTAGGTGAAGCAGAGGACCAAATTAGCAAACTGGAAGACAAGAGAGAAAGAAATACCCAGTCAGAGAAACAAAATGAAAAAAGACTTAGAAAGAATGAGGATAGTTTAAGGGAGCTTCAGGACAACATGAAAAATAACAACATGCACATTATAGGAATATCAGAAAAAGAAGAAAAGGAGCAAGGGATAGAAAATCTGTTTGAAAAAACAATGATAGAAAACTTCCCTAACTTGGTAAGGGGAAAAGCCATATAAGTTCAGGAAGCACAGAAGGTGCCGAATGAAGAAGAACTCAAAGAGGTCTAATCCAAGCTGATCATAATCAAAATTGCATATTTAAAAACAAAGAAAGAATCTTAAAGGCAGCAAGGGATAAACAGCTAGTAACATACAAGGGCACTTCAGTAAAGCCACCAGCCCATTTCTCAACAAAAACACTACAAGTCAGAAGGGATTGGCATGAAATATTCCAGATAATGAAAAGCAAGGACCTACAACCAAGATTACTCTATCTAGTAAGGTTCTCATTTAAAATAGAAAAGTGAAATAAAGAGCTTCCATGACAAAAGAAGGTTAAAAGAGTACACCTCCACCAAGCCAGTACTGCAAGAGATGCTAAAGGGACTGCTATAAAAAGGAGAAGAAAGAGAAAGAGACAGGGGTGGGGGGAACACAGGTACAGATAAAATGGCAATCAATAAGTACCTATGAATAATAACCTTAAACATAAATGGATTAAATGCCCCAAACAAAAGACATATAGTAGCTGAATGGATAAGAAAACAAGACCTGCATATATGCTATCTACAAGAGACCCACCTAGGAACAAAAGATCTAACAGGTTGAAAGTGAAGGGATAGAAAAAATATTTCAAGCAAACAGACATAAAAAGAAAGCTGGGGTAGCAATACTTCTATCAGGCAAAATAGACTTCAAAACAGAAACCATAAAAAGGGACAAAGAAGGTCACTATATAATACTTAAAGGAACTGTCCAACAGGAAGATATAACCCTTATAAACATATGTGCACCCAATATAGGAGCACCTAAACATATAAATAAAATCTTGGAGGACTTCAAGAAAGATATTGACAGCAACACAGTCATCATAGGGAATTTTAACACCCCATTATCAACAATGGATAGATCTTCCAAAGAATCAACACAGATATTGTGTCACTGAACAACACTCTAGATCAAATGGACTTGGTATATACAGAACCTTTCATTCCAAAGAAGCAAAATATGCATTCTTTTCATATACACACAAAACATTTTCAAAAATAGATCCATAGTAAGACACAAAACAAGCCTCAACAAATTCAAGAAAATTGAAATCATATCAAGCATGTGCTCAGATCACAATGGATTGAAACTGGAAACAAAATTCAAGGAAAAAACTCAAAAAACTTTCTGATACATGGAGACTGAATAACATGTTATTAAATAAGGAATGGGTCAACAATGAGATCAAAGAAAAAACAAAACGTATCTGGAAACAAATGAAAATGAACACACAACAACCCAAAACCTATGGGACACATGAAGGCAGTCCTGAGAGGGAAGTTCATAGCAACATAGACCTACCCTAAGAGAAATAGAAAAATCTCAAATAAACAACCTATCCCTATATCTATAAGAACTAGAGGGAAAGCAACAGCCAAATCCCAGAGCGAGTAGAAGGAAGGAAATAATCAAAATAGGGCAGAATTATGACATAGGGCAAAATAGGGCAGAATTATGACATAGAGACTAAAAAAACAATTTTTAGTCTAGAAGAAAAGAAGGTACTCCTACCTTCGGTGACAGCATGGATGGAACTGGAAAATATTATGCTAAGTGAAATAAGCCAGTCAGTGAAAAGAAAATACCATCTGATCTCACCTGTCAGAGGAGTCTAATGAACAAAATAAACTAACCAACAAAATAGAACCACAGACATGGAAACATGGAACAGACTAAAAGCGACCAGAGGGGCAGGAGGCTGGATAATGGTGGAAAGAAGGGGAAGGAACTAGACAAATAACATGTATGAATGACCTGCTGACATGGACAACAGTGTGGGAATTGACTGTGGGAGCGGGAGGTATGGGATGAGCAGAGGAGGGTATAGGGGGAAAAATTGGGACCAGTGTCACATAATAACAATAAAAAAATTATTACAAAAAAGAAAAAATTATGGAGCACCACACACACACAATAGACTTTTAAGAAACACTAAAAATAATATTATGTAAAAATAATTAATGACAGAAAGTGAAGTTCAAAATATATATTTTTTCATTTTTAAAAAAACAGGCTGCAATGCAGCATATGCTAGATGGTACTATTTTTTAATATGTAAATATAACATAGAAAACATTGGAGAATTTTAGTCACTAAGTGTAGTGCATTACCCCCTTACTCCTCCCATTAACATTGGAATGATCTACTAGCAATTCTAGATAACTGGCCATTCTTGTATAAACTCAACCTAAACTTTCTCTTGCTAAGCAAAGACTGGGAAGAAAAAGGGGACTCACTGATTATCACTAGAAGGTCAGAGTGGCAGTTTGCACCTTTTTAATTCTCCCCTTTGTACCTCTCAGTTTTGATAGAGCTTTTTTTCCACCCTGGGGTCTCTTCTGTACAGTGCCCACATGTAGCTAAAGGAGTCATGGATAACCACAGAAATGACAAGTTTCCTGTGCAGGACTTTGCCCATGGTCACTGCCATGGCTCTGGGACGTCATCTGAGCTCTGACCTAGGCCATTCAAATGACTATGATCACTTAGGAATTTAAAATGGTTCAAATAGTAAATGATATGTCATTTTTTTCTTTACTTTATCATTATTTGGAATATTTAAAAAAATAAAGTATAGACCCACTTTATTATTATATTCTTAATTATGAAATACATGACTCTTCCATCCATATTAACTGTAATAATCATGAGTGCTTATTTTAACTTCAGAAATGGAGAAAACTGCTATGTGTTAAGGTAATCAATGTTTAAGATCATTAAATCTTTTTATAATAATTGAGATGGTCATTCCACAGTTCTAGTAGGAGATTTGTGATTAACCATAAAAGTTAGTAGTAAAGGTGTCAGCCTCACATATTTTAATGAAAATGCTAGAATATTGCTCAGATTTTTTAGGTCACTTTTCAGTTCCTGGCATTTGAAAGGAAAAAAAAAAGAGCCCTTTTAATGAACATTAAAGTATTTAATGTTTAATATATTTTTTTCCAAGTTTCACTTTTTCCATCACTTAAAACTGGAGGCATAAACCAGCCAGTAATTTATAAACTAAGATCAAACCATATTAAATTGCCAGTATTTGACCAGCAAAAAATGGTAATTTCTTATGATATATCCTAATACTGTAATAAGAGTATACAAACTTTTTAAAAATAAAACTTCCTAAAAATATTTTTAAACAATTATTTTACCCAAATATATTTGTCACATCAACAGGTATTTTTTTCTGTTAGTTTTTTTTTAAATCTGAAGTTTACTGATAGTGTCATAATTACACTGGTTCAGGCTGACTATGTTCTAAGAGAACCAGAAACATGGAAACATTTAGTAAAAGTTATGTAACTTGCCCTAAGAAATAAACAGGTTTAGCCCTGGCCGGTATAGCTCAGTGGATTGACCACAGGCTGCAAACCAGGCATCACAGGTTCGATTCCCAGTCAGGGCACATGCCTAGGTTGCAGGCCATGTCCCCCAGCAACCACACATTGATGTTTCTCGCTCTCTCTTTCTCCCTCCCTTCCCTCTCTAAAAATAAATAAATACAATCTTTAAAAAAAAAGAAATAAACAGGTTTAATAGGCAACTAAGGAAAGAGCCCCAGAGCTGAAATAATCTTGTTATCCATTCAGTAGATATTTGCTGAACACTTACTATGTATCAGGCACTATGCCAAGTGCCGAGATCACACCAATGATCAGCGTCCCTTTGTGATCCAACTTTTTACTTAATTCTCATGAGTATATTTCCTGTTTATTCCCTTCTAGCAGACATTTAGCTCCTGTTTATGTTTTATCTCACACTAATAAATGTAACTATTATTTTATATGATTATGACAACAAAAATATTAATTTTTTGCAATGTGTAAGTTTATATTATTATTTATGAACTATTTCCACCCCATTGAATTTTTTAAATTGTGGTAAAATGAATATAATACAAAGTTTACTATTTTAACCATTCTGGGTATATGTTTTTGTCATCAAGCATGTAAAGAAAGTGTTAAGTCTATGTATACTTAATTCTGAAGATCTGTGTGCATGGGACACTGTAGATCTGTCTAATGAAGTAACAAAGGTAGAAAAAAAGTAGGAAATCAAATCAAGACCAGTCTACCCTTTGCAAAACCGGCAATCAGAGCAGGGTACTGACCTGGCCACAAGTTCTAGGTCAGTATTTCCCAAACATGCTCGATCTCATCATAGTGTGGTGATGAGACGTCAATATGAGTTCCTAAAATATAAGCATCTGGATCACACGCCTTGTGTTTGCCACCCGTGCTTTAAAGGTGCTAGTGTTTAGATTACACTGGTAAGATGTCGTCTGACTCTGTATGCACTAACAAACTGAGCACCAGTCAATTATCCTTTGGGCGACATATGCAAATTTTCATTTCTCTTAGAATTGTCCACCATTTTTTAAAGACAGACTTTTGCATAATAAGAGCAACAGAAATGTGCTTTGTATTTTCTTACATGTATTTTAAATGTACTTTTTACTTTTTATTTTTTGGTATTGTTCAATTACAGTTGTCCTCATTTCCCCCCCATTACTCTCCCGGCACTACCCACCCCCCACCTTCTATTTTCAGTCTTCTGCACCCTCCCTGGTCTTTGTCCACGGGTCCTTTATGCATGTTCCTTGACTTGACCCTTTCCCCTGTTATCTCCCTTCCCCCCTCCCCTCTGGTTACTGTCAGTTTGCTCTTTATTTCACTGTCTCTGGTTCTATTTTCCCCGCTTGTTTGTTTTCTTGATTAGATTACATTAGAGTTGGGATCATATAGTATTTATCTTTCACTGCCTGGCTTATTTCACTTAGCATAATTTTTGAAATGTACTTTCAAAGAAAATATTACTAACACCATGTTTCGGGTTTTGTTTTGTTTTTGCTGAACTTAATAATATCCTAGGACAGTTTGGGAGCATTGTTTTATATGCTATGCAAAGCAGTAAAGGATTGTTAAAAAGTGGACCAAATGTGGCAGCTCACCTAATTTTTTAAAAGGTTTTATGAACATTGAGAATATCTTCCAATTTATGGGGCTAGGCATGATCTCCTCCACTTTTAAAAATTTCAGATTGGGATGTTAAATAGAAAGCTATGATGATCAATTAATTAATTAAGGGATTCCTTCTTTAGAATATGAACTTAGAATAAAGAGAGAATGGGCTCCTTGTTTACATTCCTAAAGCACCTAGCAAAGCACCTTGCACATAGCAGGCATGTAACTATCTGTGGGAAAGAGGCAGTTGCAACCTAGTCGGAAACCTCTGAATTCAAATTCTAACTCTGCATCTTATAGCTGAGTAGTCATGGGCAAATTTGTTAATGTTGGAATTTGTTCACTCTGTATTATATGATAGTGATAACTTGTCACACAATTACTATGAAAATTAAATTAGATGATATATAATGTGTCCAGTACAAAGCATAGGCACATAACAGAGATCCAATGAATGTTAGGTCCCTTCCCTTAATCTCAGGGGTGTCCAACCTTTTGTCATCTCTGCACCACACTGCAAGGAGAAGAGTTATCTTTGGCCACACATTAATTACACTGTGACACTTAATCACAACAAAATTTCATAATGTTTCAAGTAAATTTACAATTTTGTATTGGGCCATCTTCATAGCCATCCTTGGCCCCAGGCGGTGCGTGGGTCACAGGTTGGACACCCCTGCATATTCCTCATATCAGAGGCAATCCTAGAAAGAATTATGAAGCGAGGCCCCCTTCCACTTCACATAGTGCCCAACGACATTGCCAGCTGTGGTGGGTTACCTTGGGCTAAGGTACAATTCCTGTAGTTTGAGTTCCCTCTTTTGTCATGAGAGCTACTTTGTTGAAAAAGTTGGTGACCTTTGAAGGTTTCTTCATCTCACAAATTCTTTCAGCTCATCATTCCCCTCCTCTCCTCTCTACCAAATTTCAACTTAACTGATAAAGTAGGCATTAGGGAAAACCTACTGCATATTGCCCAAGGCTTCCAGAGGCAATTTTCTGGGCACAGCAATTAGCTGCCCTAGGCAAAATTGCACAGTAGGCAAAGCTTTCCTCCTCCCTCTCCTGCAGTACCCACCCCCATGCCTGCAGGGTTCCTCAACTGCCTTCAGCTGCCAGAGCTCTCACACCTACCTATGATTCTGTCTTCTGCCCAAACCTCCAACTCTAAACTCTCCCGGTCTCCCCCTATATAACCCTTTATTCTCTCTCTGAGTTTAATCTCAGCTAGGCTGTACACAAGGTAATCTGATTTAAAATTTTCTGACACTTGTATTTTAAAAAGAATGTGTTAGCATAAATAGTGTAATATTTATGGGGAATATTTTTAAACCCTTTAAGATAAACCCATTAAGATGCACTTTGCTCACTCTAGGCTACCAGATCTTGCAATACCAGTTTTATTTCTTCAAAAGGTATAGAGATCATTTCTTACACCATTGCTTCTAAAATATTGCCAGTCCCTGTGATAAATTAATCAATGCCAGTAGAGTTATCAGATAACATGCAGGTCTTGGTGATATTTTTTCATATTACTCCCTTAATGCCTCACTATCCTTCCTCCATATATACAAATCAGGGGTCTCAAACTGGTGGCCTAGAAGAGCAGTAGGGCCCTGGATATGTTTTGTTCGCCCATTTCATTGGGCCTATAATAGGTAATGAAGCACATATTATTCTTACCCAGCAACACAAACAGCTTAGTATGTATTGTGTTGTATTTGGTCTACTTCACATATTTAATTGTACAAGGCATACGAGTTCGTGAACCCCTATTCATCCTTCAAGACCCTGCTCCCATTCAGAAGTCATCTTGTCTATGAAGATGCGAGGCCCAATCCTTTGCAGCAGATTAGCTGCTAGCTGCTTTAAATATAAGCACCTAGTCCTTATGCAGGGGCTCTGAGGAGAAGAGCTGATTGCAGATGCACCCAATGGAGAAGGTCTGGTGTTGAAGATTTCAGACTGTGACATCCAGGAAGTAGGTATGTGGAGACTGAATGGGCTTCTTGAGCTCTTAAGTGGTCCAGTGTAGGATGCTAACTTCTTTATGTCTACAAATGGCCAGTACAGCCTTTTACCTTATAGTGGCTCCAGAGGCTATACATGCCCTTGAATGGTATTGATATATACACAGTGTCAATATGTAACCAAATTTTATTTGCATCAGGCAACATCATTTCTTTTTCCCTCCTCACATGTAAACTGAGCTATTCGGACTATTTGGACTATAGACAGGACCTACTCCTTCATTGCCTTTTCCCTCATCTGAGCAAAATAAGCAAAAGCAGCACATCCTACCTTCAATTCTCTCCCTTGTCATGACTTTCCCAAGAGGGTAAACATAATAATGACAGTAATCACCATTTTAAAAAAGGGGCATAAATCTAGCGTCCTGAAGCTTTGCTATGAGTCTGCTATATAAGAACAATTCTCCTGGTACTTTGGTAACTGAACTTCCTTGGACTATAGGTCTAAAGGAGATAATATTCTAAATCTTATTCATTTGCAAACAGTATGATGGCAAAATTCCAGCATAATAATACTGACATTTACAAAATACCCTTTTCACAGGCCTTCATAGTGCTCTGCAAAATTTTCTATTCATTTTCTCAATATTAGATAAGGAAAGAGGGGGAGATGATTGATTCTAGATAGCAAAAGAAAGATAGGCAAAGCTTGAATCAAAAAGAAAAGAAAGAAAGAAAAGAAGCCTGGAACAGAAAGCTGAACAGTGAATTCCTAACTCTGAACCTACTGTTTTCTCCACGATCCTTCTGACAGCAAAGGGTTTTTTCTTCTGTTGAGCCTGCTATTCATTAACACCAAACGAACATTAGAATGGAAAAGAACATTAAAATGGTCCTTAGAATTGGACACAGATGAGAGACATGTTTAGAAGGCAGGGTTTATTAAAACTGGGTGTGTTCCAAATAAGCCTATTTTTAAAATTAAGAACCCAATAGCAGGTCAAAATTAGGAAAAATATTAAATACCCGTAAAATGAGCTGCATCTTTGTATTCCCTAGTGATAGAAGACACAGGCAACTGTCAGCGAGAGAAAGACCAGCCTATCCTTAAATAACCCAGAGGTAAGCAGAATAAATTATAATTCATCCGATAAATTTCTCAAAACAAAAATACATCCAGCTGGGACTCACTGGGGATTTTTCAGAGTACTGGATTTAGAAGAGAAAAAGAAAGTACTTGAAATAGAAAAGGGGGTGGGGAAGTAATATATAGAATGATTTAAAAATCTGAATCTGACTTTAAAAAAGGCAGTCACTAGAACTAGTGATGTAATAATAGCCCCAGGGATTTAAAAAGAATTTTTTCAAATATATCTGGGGGATACAAAACACTGGAAAGAAAATAGGTCCATTAATAAGTGACGAATGAGATGAAATGAGATTTTTGAAATAGTTGGGCTACTGAACTGCCTTTTTTGTTTTAAATAGATCTTTTAACAAGAAAAACAAAAAAAGCAGCTAAGAACAGAGCAGGAACAAGACTGGTCAGCAGAATGCTGACAAATAGCAAGCAAGGGAATTCAGTCTTTGTAAAAAATAATAAAAATAAAAATAAATAAGGATTTTCGAAATCAGCAGACTTGGGGGATATACTGGAGATAAGAAGGAACTGCGTAGTTTATATTCTGAGCCACGTTTTTTCTTGCACCTTCATCCAGCCAAAATGATCAAACCATAGAATGAACTCCAGGAGTTGCTTTGACTTCATGCAAATCACCTGCATTGCATTCTCACTCCTAAAATCCTCAGATAAACTCACATGCTTTTAACAAACATTAATTATCTACCAGCACCAAGCACTGTCATAGGTGCTGCGAATACAAGCACTGAAACCTTAACACCTTTTCTAGACCATCCAGCTTACCTTGGGCCCCTCAGGTTTGGTTCAGGACCCCAGTTGCCTTCCAATATGTACATATACATGCACACACACACACAACATTTACCTACAAGTATGCAAGGTAACACATTTTTTCCTTTATATAACATTTACCTATGTTTATTCCTAAATTGAGGGCCTATGACCTTGAATGAGCCAGTCATATCCTTGAAGTTCCTGGGAAACTAATCGACATTCTCCTAAAAAATATGAACAGTTTTAACTGAAAAAAGTGATTAATGTCTGTGGTTAACATTTCCGACTTTCAAAAGGGTGCATACACCATTAAAAGTAAGTATTCCTCTTTTCCTAAATCTTCAGGCCCCTTCCCCAGAATTGATCACTATTAAATTGTTTACATACTCTTTCATATATTTTTCTTATACAAACATAGGTGTGTGAATATCTTTTTTTAAAAAATCAACAAGAGCTGATTTTAAACCCTTTTCTGCATTTCACCTTTTTTTAAAGTTAATATTGTATCTTGGGCAGCTTTCCACATCAGTGCATGGAGATTTTTATAATAGCTGCCTAAAAAAATAGCTGCATAATATAGTATTTTATTGAACAAATTACTATAATTTACTTAGCAAATCTCATATATTGCACAAATTTATTGCTTCCTCTTAGAGTATTACAACAAACCATGTCATTTATGCATCTATAAAAAGGAAGTAATAACATACTTTTGCGCAGAGTTAATGCAGAAATTAAATGAGACAATCTATGTGAAAGCATCTAGAATGCCCAGAACATATTAGGTATTTTCACCACGTGTTAACTAAATGAATGAACTGAATGAGTGAGCAAAATAGCCCAATACTGCTTCCAATTTTGTTTCCTGCCTGATGTCAGTCTCCACCCAGTAGATGGAGAGCCTCATGACAGCAGGGGTCAATCTCGTCTGTTCTCTTCCACAGCTGAATCCCTCGAGCCTAGGACAGTATCTGTGTACAGTAAATGTTTAAATCAATAATTGGTTAATAAATGAATAAACACCATCAGCCATCTGTTTTACTTTCCTCTGACCAATAGTTTTAATTTCAAGGTAAAAGGACCTGTTTAAGATGGAAAGACCATGCACTTTTCTTTCAAGTGAGATTATTTGCTATTTGATTCCAAGAAAAGTTAAAAAGCAAGGCCACTCCCCGATGAATGTTGAACCCTGGCAACTCAACCTGTCCTGCCTGTCCAAAATAATCTCACTTGAAAGGTTGCTGCACCGTCAGCAGCTTTCATAAGCCTCTTGGGATCACATTACAGGCAGGATTTTTTAAAGTGATTTTAATTACACTCACAAAACAGAAATAAGGTGCAATACCTACATGGCCCTGCCTCCAAGTATGAGGCCTGGAGGGTGGCTACCCTAGTTGCTCTACCTAAGGGATGAGCCTATTAAAAACAGCCAAAGTTTGTGAATTAATCACTATTTTCAAATATAGATCAAAGTACAGTCAAGAATTTCTTTATGATAATATTATGCCCACTAGTATTACTTTCTTTTTTAAAATTTGGAGAGAAAGAATTAGAGAAATGTCTAACCCTGAGTGCACCATGGGGATATATTTCATATGGGGATGTCATCTGTCCTGTGTGTCACCAAAGAAAAATAGTTGACAACCATTGGGCTGGATTAGGACTTTTTGGATTATGTGAGAAAATTGGCCAGATGTCTAGATCATGTAATTGCGTATTTGAGACAATCAAATTTGGGGATGACAGTATAACAAAGAAATTGTATTGGACTTCCCTTTGCCTTATTCCCAACATATTCTTACATTCAAGGACACACAGTTGAAAAGTCACAAAGTAATTATTAGTACAATACTCTCCTCACTCTTTGTTCCTTGAGTGGAGAAATATGAGGTCTGTCCAGAAGGTATCCAGTTATGTAATATGAAAAAGAGAGACATTTATTTAAGAAGATATAAGAAACAATGTACATAGGACAACGATGCCTCAGTCCTGTTCAAAGTAGGCACCTTGGTAGCTCACACATTTCTCCCAATCGCCATCATATTGGGAGATGCCCTGTCATATTTTCCTGAACCTCATCAATGGTTTGAAATCTCATGTCTTTTGATGGTGATTTTAGTTTTGGAAAAAGCCAGAAATCACAGGACACCAAATCTGGACCGCCAGGGAATGAGTCACCTGGGTGATTTGATGTTTCACCCAAACACTGTGCACGAGACACTATGTGTGAATAGGCTCATTGTGGTGATGAAGCTGTCAATCAACAGTTGCCCGTAGCTGTGGCCTTCTGAATCATCCAAACAGTTTCAGTGGAGGAATGTTCAACCTTGACATAAAATTTAATGCAGATTCGTTGTTCTGCTTGCTCAATCATTTTGAATGTGATGGCCACACAGTATATGTGCTCACTCAACAGCTTCTACTGCCCCCAATGATTGGTACAGTGAAGTTGTCATGGTTCACACATGCACATTCCAGTCCACTCTCCTTGGCTTCCAGGTCACATCGATGTTGCACAAACCATTCTTGTTATACTAACAATGATTGGACTTTTTCTGGACCGACTTCATATGCATTCAAAGTAGAGAATGGATTCTGAATGCAGAGCAAGAATCTTTTAAGAATCTTTTAAGAATCTGAATGTTGAATCTCCCAGTAGCCTCACACAGATGGCAGCTACTCCCCAAACCATTCACTGTTAACATTCAGCTTCTCCAAAACTCTATTCAACACCCGTCCAATGGTACATCTCCTTCCTTCCCCACCTCCTGAAGGCATTATCAACCTGCTTTGTCCCTTACACAGCGAGTAAATGCTTCGGGAGCATCAGTGCTATTGACACAAATAACCTTCATTCTCAGAACTAACCCCAAGTGACTTAAAGGACTTTTGTTTGTTCTGTTTTTCATTTTATATGATTTTTCCTAATACAGATGTTTCAGTATTTTTCAATTTTTCTGCACTTTCTAGTTTTTAAATTGGAATCTATTAATTTTATAAGAAAAAAGATTTGAATTTTAAGTTTCTACACATTCATTAGAGAAATTTTGAAAAGAGTGAAAAAATATAATTATTGAGGACACCTTGATTTTAGTTCATTTTCTTCCAATCTTCTGAATACACACACACTACACTGTTCTACATTCTTTTTATTTGACATTGGATTTTGAGCATTCTTCTCTTTGTATTAAATATCTTTTAAAATATTATTTCAATGGCTCCATTGCATTCCATTGTATGAATATATCATAATTTCTTCATCCATTCCCCAGTTGTTAGACATTTAAATTGTTTCAATTTTCCATAAGTCTATAAAGAATGTTCATTAGTTTTAGTATCTATATTTCCATAGAAAATGGATAATTAAAAATTATAATTCCTGAGCCAAATATTATAAATAGTTCTTGAAATTTTATGAAAAATTTCAACTGTACCCAAATAAGAGAGACCAGTGTAAGGAACTCCGCCCACAAGTATCACCTACAGTCAACATTTATCAAAATTTTTCAACATCTTTATTTTTAAAGCTATTGATATACAGCATATTATGTAATTGCTTCCCAAAATGTATCAATTTTCACTTTCACCAGCACTGTGAAGCTCCTACCAGTACCCTAGCCAGCACTGAGTATTTTTAATATCTAATCTTTGCTGGCTAATTTTGGTCAGGTATTTCAAACCTAAGCTGTCATTGGCATTGGCTAATCTGGCATTGTACTGTCCTATGAGTCTAGTCCGGATCCTTTGAGAATTCATCATCCCACAATGCAGTTTCCATTTTTCAAGATTGTCTACCTATCTTCAATTAAGCAGAGGAGATCAGATTTTAACTGACTGTCCTTTGGCCTCTGGAGAATGGATGCGGGCAGTAGTTCCCTCTCTATGAGAGTATCCTTGGTGTACTCAGGGAGCCCAAGCCCAGCTGATCATCCCATTACTCATCAGGACTTACTGTGAGTAATGATGATTGAAGGTAGTTGGCAGCTTTTAATCTCATGCTAACAGTTTCCATATGTCATTCTTCTTCAAGTTCTGTGTCTTTGCTGAATAGACTAAGATTTAGAACATTTAATTAAACTTGGCTTCTTACATGCAAGATCAAAACTAAGTTGGTCTTTTTAGGACTTCCAGTCAAGATAGAGCCATAGGTAGGTACACTATGCCTCCTCGAACAACCAAAAGAAGGACAACAACAAATTTTAAAACAAAAAATAACTAGAACTGTTAGAAAATTGAACCGTATGTAGGTCAGACAACCAAGGAGTTAAAGAAGAAATGTTCATCCAGATCAGTAGGAGAAGCTGAGATAGGCAGCTGGACTGGAGAGGACTCCTAGCAAGGCAGCAGCTAGAGGATTGAGTGAGGTGGGGGTTGGCAGACTGGTCATCCCACATTTGCATGCAGATAAACTGGGAGGAATAACTGGGGAGCAAGACAGACCACACAACCCAGGGTTCCAGTGTGGGGAAATAATACCTGAAAACCTCTGACTGAAAAAACTTGTGGGGCTTGAGGTAGTGGGAGAAACTCCCAGCCTCACAGGAGAGTGGGTTGGAGAGACCCACAGTGTCCTAGAATGTACACAAACTCACCCACCCAGGAATCAGCACCAAAAGGACCCAATTGCTTGTGGGTAGTGGAGGAAGTGACTGAAAGCAAGCTGAGAGCTGAGCAAGCATCATTGTTCCCTCTTGGACCCCTTCCACACATATAGTGGCACAGTGCAGCAATGTGAGTTGCCCTGTCTTGATGAATACCTAAGGCTCCATCTCTTACTACCTAGCAGGTGTGCTAAGACAAAGAAATATGACCCAAATGAAATAACAGATCAAAGCTCCAGAAAAAATAGAACTAAGTGATGAAGAGATAGCCAATATATCAGATGCACAGTTCAAAACACTGGTAATCAGGATGCTCACAGAAATAGTTGAGTGTGATTGCAAAATAGAGGAAAAACTGAAGGCTATGCAAAGTGAAATAAAGGAAAATGCACAGGGAACCAACAGTGAAGGGAAGGAAACCATG